>JASCZW010010339.1:0-37204 GCA_034211315.2 Aedes japonicus
AATTAATGTCTAGTTCTTGTGCCTCTGAAATTCATCGATGCATACCTTGTCTTACCATGTTTGTTACCTATCATTTGGTCCACCTTTTGGGTAGCCAATAACGTTAGTATATGCAATCATCAACCCTAAATCTGCATTTCAGATGCTACAAGCATTATATTAGCATTATATCAGCATCTTGAATGATATTTGTTGTGATTGCATCTCAGATGGTATTTAATGCTTGTAGCCTATATTAAGCATTTCGAATGCAAAATAGCATTAATGAAGCATTATAATAGCAGTGAAGTAAAGCAATAGCACGTATATTGGTAAAATTTGGCATTTATGTAGCATTAAAGGCGACTTAATTGCTTTATAGGCTGCCGGCAGACGCGCTCATAAGGACGCTCAGCACTCATTGGTAACCTAGGTAGTTAGTTCGTGTCTTCTGCGTTATTCAGTTAAATTCTGTAGTTCTATTATAGAAAAGTTTGTCCGTTCATTGTCTCCTTTTTTGTTTGTCTTATCCTAATTTCTAAGTCGTTTAATCGCTTCAAAGTCTTATATTGCAATTGCAGCCTAGCAATAATTATTTGAAGCTTGGTCAATATGATTCACTTTTCGGTGACAAAGTAAACTTCATCACGTCTATTCCTATCTTCTCCCAAAAAAATCGGAATGGCAATTTAGCAAGAATATTGTACTTATTGTTATAAATGGTATTGCACTCAGAAATTATGCATTTACACGAGACGTAATTTTTGTTTGTAAAAAGTCGCAGAATGTAAAGAAAGTTCCGTTTAAAAATCACGTCTCCTGAAACTGACAAATACGCAATTAGACGAAAGATGTGTTTTGATTGAATTTATATTCTCTTTCAACTCATTCTTATGTGCTAAAGACGCTTGCATGTATTGTTGGTCTCGGGGACGAAGTGCGCGGCTTGTTGGCACGACAGTCTATAATGTGGCATTGTTATTATGGCTATTTGATGAAATAACAAAATAAGTGTTGGCAAAACCCACTGTGCGAGTCGTCACCGGATTCGTAGTGAGTCCCGGTTACACCGCTGGTGGATTCGGTACAGCATTAAAGCAGGCAGCAGCAATGACTGAGAGCATAGATGTCAACATTCGAAGGAAATAGAAGAGGATAAAAGGAAAGAAATAGTAAATAGTAAAACTAATATAGACTGCTTTACTTGCCATATTGTTGCGCTTCAGACAGAAGCATTAGCTTTCAGTGGAAAAATAAAGAAATGTTCCAACAGTACTTGATTCGAAAAGATAAACAGGCGCAGAGAAGTCGTTTTCGGGCAACAAACTTTCGTGATGGATGTAGCTACATTTGGATCAGCCTACTAAATCAACCGAATATTGCACAGTACCTAAAAGCAAAAACACAGAGAGGGTATGCCGAGCAATTTCCCGAAGCTGCTAGAGTTATCATCGAAAACCACTACGCGTAGCTGATTATCTCGATAAGCGTGGATACGATGGTTGAAGCAGTGAGGCTAATACAAGAAGTCTAGACAAAATAATTAAAGGTCAAGAAAGTAACATTTGTAAACAATGACTTCTAGCGTATTTTCTTCCTTGATCTGCTTGCTCTACAAACAAAATAGTCCCAGAAATAGATACAGAAGTTATGCTTTCCCGTCGGTAGTGGATGTGATGTCAAAGAAACATGAATTTAAGAAATTTCGAGTCGAGTTAGTACGAGACACTGAAGAAGTCTGCACATTGTAGAAGAAATACGCGCGTATCTGGCGAAGATAGGCAAAGGTAGTACAGGTATTCCACTCTCATGGCCTTCAAACCCTCTAGGATTCAAGAAATTTACGTTTTAAGTCTGTTTACATAATTGTTACTTTCGACTTTTTCGAGCGATTTTTTGTCTAGAAGTCAAAGTATATGCACTCTATGGCCGGCATGGAGATTCGGAACTTTGTATCGAATTCCAGCGAAGTGTTAGAGCGTATTGAGAGTGCTGGTAAGGTCAAAGACAAGTAGAGGAATCTTGAAATGAGTGTCGAAAGAGTGCTCGGGCATGGTGTCGAGGCCATCGCCGGATGTTTTACAGCTCTAGATAACTGTTTGAACGAGAAGGTACGAAGCATTTTCGAACACCAGGAAGCACCAGCCAAGCGCCAAGTGCTACGCTATGAGCGATCATGTCACTATTTTGACCCATTAGGACTAGTTGCGCATTTCTCGGTTCACGGGAAGATGATAATGCAGCGGATATGGAGAACTGAATCAGACTCGGATGAACCAATCAGTGGAGAAATTTTGGCAGATTGGCATCAAGTGGAGTGGACTACTAGCAAGATCGAGTGAAGTTAATGTACCGAGATATTATTTTCCGGCACCAGCGTCCACCGAAGGACTCACAAATACACGTTTTTGTGGATGCGATTGAAAATGCGTACAGCTTGCGTTGCGTACCTCCATAGCTGCATCGGTTGAGCTAGAAAGTATCTGCAAAGCGATGACCAATACCATTGGCCGCAAGATATCTCTGGTCAGATTCTTCAACAGTTCTCGCGTGGCTAGCCCGATCCGAAACTCACCGCTACCATCAGTTCGTCGGTTTCCGAGTGGGGAGATATTCTGTCGACGACTACCGTGGATGAATGGCACAAAGTCCCGACCAAGGTTAATGTAGCAGACCAAGCGACGGAATGGGAGACGGTCCCACCTTCAATCCGTCAGCCTGCTGGTACACTGGATCGAGCTTTCTGAGCAGTTTACTACGGAGGTGGATCTCCGTAAATTTTTCTTCATCATGGCACAGCCATTAATAAATGAGGAACGGTTCTCCAGATGGTCGAGGCTCCACCGTGTAGCTGGGTGGGAGCGTGGTCAGAGCGATCTGAAGATTCCAAGAAATCATGTCGGAGAGTCCATTGGCGCAAGAAGAGTTGAAGAAGCGAAAGTCCTGATTTGGCGACATGACGCAGATGCAGGAGTACGTGGACGAGCACGCAACGCTCACCTACAACAAAGAACACCTGAAGCTGAACCGAAGCAGAATCAATAGATCGAGTGCGCTGAACAGGATGTCTCGATGCTTCACGACGATGGAGTTCTTCGGATGAATAGACGAATCGTGACTGCACCAATGGTAACTGAAAACTGACTGCTGCTTTCGTACGGCCATTTCACACAGACACACTGGGTTGGACTATTTCTGCCCCGTTTTCATCAAGCAAGGACTTAGCTTAGTCAAGCGCTCTTCACGTGCCTGTCAATCAGAGCAGTGCACCTCGAGGTTGTTCACAGCTTGTCCACCCATGCATATGTAATGCCCATCAGGAGATTTGTGGCGCACAGAGGATCACCTTCGACGCTTTGTTTCGACAACGTGACCAATTTCGTTAGAGCTAACAACCTTCTACAATAACAGCTCCAAGTAATGTACAATCACTGTGCAATAACATTCACTAATTCGAAAATGAAGTGGATGTACAATCCACCACTGGCGCCCCACATGGGAGGCCCATGGGAGCGTATGGTAAGATCTGTGAAGACAGCCATGGCGGCGATCGCAGACCATCCACACCATCCCAGCGACGAGGTCCCGGAGACCGTAGTGCTCGAAGCTGAATTGGTTATTAATTCGAGACCGCTAACGAACATTCTTTTAGACCACGAAGAACAGGGAGCACTTTCGCCAAACCACTCCTGCTATTCGAAACAAAGGCATTAACCAACTTCTTCCGAGACGCTGGCAAACGATGTTGCTATTCTTTGGGATAGTTGGAAACTGGCGCAGCACTTGATCGATACATTTTGGAGTCGTTGGATCCGGGAGTATCTGCCAACGTTGGCACGACGCACCAAATGGTTTCAGTCGGTGAAACCGTTGAAATTCGGTGATCTGGTGGTGGTAGTCGACAACGGTAAACTGAATGGTTGGAGGCCGGATCAGGTAAATCACGTGGTGGGGGTTGAAATTAATAGATGGAGAATGGTTTTTCTCATCAGATTTTGGCAAACGTTCCGAAAGCCCGCCACCTCATCATTCGTCCAGACAGCTATTCCTGACACAAATCTACAAGCTTTAAAGGATCCCGGTAGTAACGGGACAGGAGGGGCCGCATCCGTTAATATCGCGTTCCGGACAGCGAAAGGTAACGTGAGTTTCCCGCGATTGGTGATGACCGAAAGCGCATCGGCAGTATCCCGTTGAAGCTATAAATATCCGAATGAGGTAATCGACGTGAACCCACCAACAGTAAACGATCGACACACTCAACAACCAACAGAAAGTAGGTCTATGGCACGATATTTTCGGATATCAGTATTCAAAACCATGAATTTTGCGCCATCAAACGGTTCCGAAATTTTCCCTTTTTGGGTCCTATTGGAACGGTTTCAGAGTATCCGGATATGGTCAAATCCTCTGGTTGGCTGAAAAAGATTTTTCCGATTTGGGAGTCAAGCAAAAGCACAGCAGTAAATTTTGTTTTAATCAGTTCGTTTATTTGTTAGGCTCAGGCGTGTGCAACAATTTGCGGAGCCGATATTCGATATTGTTCCTAACCATGATTTATATTCCGATTTTAGAGAAGTGGGGTGCCAATTCGTTGTGGCTAGTTCGAGCTTAATGGGTTACTTCATCGTTTGGGAGGGCTAGGCAGGTTACTTATTTAACAGCAGTAAATGGTTAGTATTAGGCATTAAAAGATGTGTCTTGTTTGGGTTCAACACACCTAGAAAATTTTTCAGTATTCGGTAATTTTTTACCGAACTTTCAACAGCTGCACGCTCGGTAATCCGATATACCGGATTTCGGTTAAATTTTTACATAATTTGTTTACAAAACCATAATAACTTCTATTTGACATACGATAGAGACAATTTCAGCACACCAGAAGTTGTAATTTTTGTTGTTCTAGAATCACTGGGACACCAACTTTGCTGAAAAATTAGAAATAAACAAGTTACAGCAAAATAACAGATTTTTATAGGGACACCCTAAGCTACGTAGGAGAAAAATGCTATAATTCGGTCATATTTGAAATTATTTATTCTACAACTTTTCCGAATGATGTATGCGCTTTATTTCTGCATATAAAAAGTTAGGTTTTCGATTTCTCTGAAAATAAGGATCACCCTAGTTTTTGTTCACATCAAAGATGCGCCATGTTATTAGAAACAACGTTGTGGCAGACAATTTTGCTCTAAACTTCAAACTTAGGCTGAAAATGTATCTTTTCAGCTAAATTCGCATTCGGGACCACTGTACAATGGACAAGTATGGATCATCGTTTCGAGCATTCAGACAGTGCAACAACCACCGAATATTCATGTTCTGTTACGGTTACTGACTCTGAACTAATTTGCGATGTAGTCCATAGCATGATTTTTATGAATTTATTCGAAATCGAAGGTTTTTAGCCATCGAACGATACAAATATATGAGGTTCCAAAATTGTCCAAAATGTTCGTTTTCAAAAGTTAAGGAGAGTCAGCAAATTTCCGAAACCTAGTTTATTCCGTTTGGACGTAAGAGCTATTTTGAGATATTGATTGGTCAATAACGACCCCAATGCGCAAGGAAGGTTATGTGACACAGCCTACTAATTTTCGTTAGTTACTATAAAATAACCTGCACTCGAGGTTGCATACATCGTTACTAAGATACAAAACTTTTCAAGTTAAACCAAGCAATTTTCACGTACTCTATGTTTCACTGCTTGCTGAGTACGGCTCTGTTATGGAAGTTTTTATGTTTACATTTTAGCCCTGAAGCCACAGGTAAATACCAAATTTCATTGGGAGATAAGCAATCTTCTTTTATAGATGCGTCCCATCCATCCGTGCGTTCGCCTCATCGCTATCATAGCTCTGCTTGTCCATTGAAACCTACCAGATAAGCTGAGAAGCTTATTTCAACCAACTAGTGACGAAATTACCCCCCAGTTACTACCCCAAACCGGTCTTCGTGTTTCGTTTGTTATTTGCTGATAGTTTTCATACAACAGCTCATTACCTTTTTCCATAACGAATGGACCAATATGCACGTATTCAGTAGACAAGCTACATGTTGTAATAATTAAAATCAAATTAGCAATGATCACTTACATTCATAATGTGGTTTGAAGTCGCCGCCGTAATCCGCTTCCTCGTCATGTGCGGGACTTTCGCACAAAGCTCGCCGCTGCTCGAGTTCATAGTCCTCATTCTGGATCATGTCCCTGCCCATATCAGCGACGTCGTTATCCATTGTTGCGCTCTGATCGAGACGTTCCATATTCAGCAACTACGATTAATACAAACGATCATTTATTCTTCACGTCACCTTACTCGTATTCAATAGCACTGTTGGAAATTCAAATAACACTCTTCGATAACGAAAACGAGTTTCGCCCCGAAACCTTCTCTAGATATGGCACCGTAGTTGTCGAAAAATCACGTTCAATCACTGCTCCATTTTCTCTTCGATTCGCTATCAAGCACGCCGAGGACCTCGTAAAATATAACACACCATTTAATAAATTTTATCACTCTCACTCTGCGGAGAACAGCCTTGTCAGCACATTCTCCCTTACGATTTTTTATCACTCGAAATCAACCGGCGTATTCTGGATTCTAGCATGTTCACTCGTCTCAGATCTGGCTCACATCGCAAATCCCATCACTGGGGAACCAAATAAAACCAGTCGAAATATTAATTCATAGGGTTCTTTGTTGTTTTAAATCTCCAAGCCTATGATAGCACCGCGCACTGATGAACACACTCGAGGAACTGACGGACGACCTCGCAGGAGCAACTTCAATCAATCCTCCGCGCGATGACGACAACATTCGACGACGACGACGACGACCACAGTACGCGAGTTACAACAGGTCCTCAACATCATCATCATCATCATCAACATCAACATCACCATGCCATAGTCGGAGTCTACCACCGTCCATAATAGTGCACGACAACGATGACAACGACGACGGAAAACAGGTAGGAAGGTATAGGCACAAATCGATCGAAACTCACTCGCTCACTCAAGCCCGCGGTTGTTGCTGGAAAGAGAAAAGAAGAAAAAAAACCCAAAGTCTCCGGTGAGAATGATATCATCACGTATCACTATGAATTAATACATACGATCGGGTCTCGTTTTAGGCGGTTTAATGTTTAGAACTTGACTTAGAGTACATCGTAAGCGATACATTCAAACTAACGGGTAATGAGATTTGCAAATCAGCGTAAACCGAGACCCGACTGTTCGGAAGGAAAAGTGTAGTGTAGAAGCGCACTTCAGAATCGGTCGATCGGGATGTAACTAACTTGTGGTCAGAGCCAACACCGGTTTGAGCAAATTCATCATGACGAAAAAGGTGCGTCCCGGGATCCTATATAGCCAAACAACAACAACAGGTTGCGGAGAAGACTATCATCGCGGCGACACACCAGCAGGGTGCGCAAAAACAGTGGAGATTTTTATTGCACGGAGGAATGGAAATTTGAGATTCACAATGATAACGGAGAGGGAACGGCAAACGGTAAGTTTGACAATTTTTGGAGACTAACTCAGATCGGGATTTTCCGTTCAGCTTCCGTTATCATTGTGTTTGAGACATTATGTCTTCGGAAAGGTAGTTTGACATTTTATCTATTTTCGAAAAACAACGTTTCATGAATCTATGCAGCACAAACTGAATCCGCACTGTATGACCCTGATGATGTGAAATGTTTGAAATGGTAATTTGATGAACATCAGCTGATCTTACTAAGAAAAAAGAATGATTAGCGTGGAGCAATCTGGAGAAGATTAGAAGACGTTTGCTTGGCCTTTGAATCGTATTTTCGTCGCGTTTGAATTGGCGCAAGACGGAAACCCACATTGGAATGTTCACATCCATGAGTATTTTGCGCGTGGTTATCGTTATTTGACATTCGGTAGGTAGTCAACATTGAGCAACCCATCAAGGTTAATTATATTCCCAATCAAAGTGGTGCTTTAAATCTGAAGACTTTCAAATGGCTGTGGACGTTAAACTACGGCATTGTGGCATTCAGTTGGCAAGGGGAATACTCCTTAAATTACAGCTTTAAGTGTTCAGAATCTGGACACACGGAATCATCTCTTCTTGGAAGACCAACCAAGAAATATTGCCAAAGCCATCCAGCTTTATTAAGATTTATTAAAGTTCTATGAAAGCCACTAGAAATCAATTTAGTTTTACTATGGCATCAATAGGTGCCAATAGGTTTCATATTTTAGTCACACAGCTTGTTTATAACGGTCTCCCCTGCCCTTGGGTTCAGAAAGGGGTATGGGCGTGTTCTGCCGGATTGGTCGCGGCAGATTTCATGTGTGAACAGGCTGCCGCATCAACGTTTAAAAGTGCCGGAATCAAATGAACAGCTTGAAGATGCGATGAGGGATTGTTGTCCTGATATTCCCAAATGTAACACGTAATAAAATGTTTCTTGTCTTGTATAACTAAACGTGATGGAACGGAGTAGACGAGTGGAAACACATCGCCTCAACGGCCACATCTGAACGGCCGTTGTGAGAATATCACCATGAAAATCTCACATGCACATAGCATGTTGTTTCTCTCCATTCTTCTGTTCTCTTCTCTATCCCATGGCCGCGAGCGGTGCCTTATGACACATTGTGAGTCTCGATATGCGGTACTAAAGCCAGCTCTTCAAAATCAGAAAAACGGAGACGACAAAGGAAGGTTGAAGCAATTCAAGATCAACAAAAGGGTAATATTACGAAAAGGAGAAAAAACAAATGAGAAAACCCAAAGAGAACACTCCTAACCAGAAGAGAAAATTCAACAAACAAAGGAGACGACTCCATAGCAAAGGGAACAACGCAATTCCAGAAGAGTGAGTCTTATAGCGGACCAGCGAAATATGGTGCGACCCAAACAAATTTTAACGTTTATATACAATATATAGGCGCCGGGTTTGATTATTTTTTAACCTGGAATTGTGTTTACTTTACCGATATCCACATATATAGGGGTCATGTTCACATACGGGGCTTATTGCGTATGAAAGTAATCTTGGAATGAGACAGCCTGAAATGGGTTACTGGTTCTGCAATAGAGCTAACACTTTCTTATTCCTGGATTAAAGCTGCTTTCAATGGTCACCTAAAAAAACTATTGCAAACAGATTGCTTCCATAACACCACCGGTGGGTGTTAGATTGTACACACACACACACAGCTTACCTACAACGGTATTAAAACCTTGTTTTCTCAAATTTCATTTGCTCCTATCAAAAGTTTTATCACGACATTATGAACTCGTAAAATGCTGTTCTGAAATTCCGTTCTAGGACTCATTCATATTGTTTTATGATGGTCAGTTGAAAAAGCATTTGAAAACCATTTTGCTTCCAGTAAATGCATTAAACGGCAAATTTACAAAGAGGGTTTTAAAAAGGGCAAAAAACATGACCAAATAATTTCATAGTAGTTATTGCGAAGATAAATTGGCCTTTTGGGAAATGTGGAAAAATTAGAAGCAACAACTTTCAGATGTAATGCAAATGAACTTTAGATCGGAGACTAATTTCGGATTTCTTTCAGATAAGCCTTTTGAATTCCAACAATTTTCAGGAAATTCATGATTAATTTTTCCAATATATTTGTTTTAATTTTGTATTTATAGTTAGTTCACATAATCTCCCAGGCGCATTAATTTTCGGCTCTTATCTTGCCAATATTCACCATAAAAACCCGCATTAATCCACCGATGGTGAGACTGAACCCTTCTTACACTTCACCAAATTCAAATGTGGGCAATATTGTACTGGATACATATTTTCATCAGAAATTCCAAGAAGATTCAGAAATATTCAATATGCCATACATTCAGTTTATAAAATGAACTATTTGTCAATCCTGAGCGTATTGTTCAGCGATGTGATTAAAATATTACCATTAATAGTCTTTAATGACCTGTTTATGTTAGTTATATATAAGGGCAAATGACATAAATATGAGAAATTTCATAAAATCAGTCCATTGCCCAGTGAACACGCGAACGGTACAGTTCGTTCGGTCCGCTTTCCGTTGTTTTGGAAGCTTTTTACGAGTTGTTTAGTCTTCAGAAAAAGGAATTTCTCAATCGCCAGTGGAATCGTCGCGAGTGAAATCAGTTTTGATTTACTGAAGAAGAGAACATTGTGTGATAAGTGGAGCAACAGCGTCATTAATTGCAATTAGCAATATTGCCACGATCGAGAAGCCATATTGTTCCGAATCTATACGGCACGCATACCAGCAGCCCATCGTGTGAAGCGTGCATTCTTCCATACACCAACTACCACCGACCAGCAACATCATCGTGATCGTTCAGCTCCACGCTTAGACGGTACACGCGGTCACTCATCGTCGCTCGGCAGCAGCAGCACACATTCGTCGCCCAGCTGCAGTAGATCCGTGATACATATAAGATAAGTTTTTTAGTAGTATATAAGATAAGTGATTTTCATCGTAGTGTGTGTGTGAGTGTGGAGAGTGATTGATAGTGTGTGTGAGTGTGTACTTAGTTTTAGTTTTTTTTTTTAGGTTTAGTTTGTTTATCTGTGATTGATTGTAGATAATTACGTTAGTGGTTGAGCGTGATAAGCTCCCACAAGCGAGCCATGGATGATTTATCGCAAGATGAATCATCTATGGCACGAAATGATGAGGTAGCTCATAGAGTTACCAGATCACGTGCTTATCCAGACAGTTCAACTGGTCCATGGGTTGTTTATTTTCAGCCCAAATCAAAACCTCTGAATGTTTGTCAGATTTCTGATGATCTGACGAAGCGATTCTCGGCCGTGACCGAGATAATAAAAGTAAGACCGAATAAACTTCGTGTCGTTGTGTCCAACCTTAAGCAGGCGAATGAGATTGCTGTCTCTCAGTTTTACACTCGAGTATCGGGTATATATCCCAGCTCGGGGTATTGAAATCGAGGGTGTGGTCACCGATACGAGTCTGACCCCTGAGATCCTGCTGAAGCGGGGGGTTGGTCGATTTAAGAACCCTCTGCTGTCACCAGTTAAGATACTGGATGTGCGCCAACTTGGCGCAGTGTCGACCAATAAGGGTGAAAAAAGTTTACACCATCAGACTCGTTTCGCGTGACCTTCTCTGGCTCAGCCCTCCCTCAATACGTCGAGTTGGGAAAACTTCGGCTACCTGTGCGATTGTTTGTACCTCGGGTCATGATCTGCCAGAGATGCCAGCAGATGGGACATACGACCTCCCATTGCGGCAATAAAGCGCGCTGCTCTAACTGTGGGGAGAAGCATGAGGATGGCGCGTGCGCAGACAGCACACCTAAATGCGCTTTTTGTAAAGGAACTCCTCCTCATGCTCTCTCATCGTGCCCGGCGTACAAACAACGCGGGGAAAAATTAGAACGCTCGCTAAAACAGCGTTCAAGGCAATCTTTTGCTGAAATGGTGAAAAAAGCCTCACCATCACCCGATGCCAATACAAATCCCTTTGTTCCTCTGTCAGATGACGAGTCTGACTTTGATTCGGCTGAAGAGGGAACATCGTTCACCTTTCCGGAAGGTGCTTCAAGGAAGCGAAGACGCGTTCGCCCACGGAAAGTTGCTGAAAAGAAGCCCGAGACCAGCTTGCCCAATTCAAGGAAAGGTGGAAAAAAGGAAAATCCTAATCCACCTGGTTTTCGTAGTACTAACTACACCCAGGACTTTCCATCTCTCCCGGGGACATCCAAAACCCCTGAAGCCCCAATTTTAAGAACAGAAGCCCCCTCCTCTAGTGGGCTGTTCTCATTTGATGACATTGCCGAAGGTATCTTTAAGTACCTCGAAATTTCTGACCCTCTCAAAAGCATTGTTATGGCAATGCTTCCCACTGTGAAAACTTTTTTGCAGAAATTAACATTAAAGTGGCCCATTCTTGCAGCTATCATTTCCTTCGATGGATAATTTTCCAAATGAGGTCGGGGATTTGATCACTGTTCTACAGTGGAATTGTCGAAGTCTTGTTCCTAAATTGGAATCTTTTAAATTTTTAGCTCACACTACCGGTTGTGATGCATTCGCTCTTTGTGAAACATGGCTCTCTTCCGAAATCGATCTTCCGATACATGATTTCAATATTATTCGTCTTGATCGTGAGGATTCACGTGGAGGGGGAGTACTTTTGGGGATCAAAAAGTGTTACTCCTTCTATAGAGTGACTTTTCCTCCTATTCCAGGTATTGAAGTTGTCGCATGTCAGGCTGTTATTAAAAATAAAAGCCTTTGCATTGCTTCCGTTTATATTCCTCCAAGAGCCTCCATTAACCGAAAACAACTCTCAGATGTTTGTTCGGTTCTTCCTGCCAATCCTGTCCAACCGGTTGGTCATGGGGGATTTTAACTCTCACGGTACAGGCTGGGGAGAACTGTACGATGACAACCGGTCTTCCCTGATATATGACCTCTGTGACAACTTCAATATGACAGTTCTTAACAATGGAGAAGTAACACGTTTGGCTGGTACATCCTCAGTTGGCAGTAGGTTAGACCTTACACTTTGCTCGAATTCATTATCGTTGGACTGCACGTGGAATGTGATCCAGGATCCCCACGGTAGTGATCATTTGCCTATAAAAATTTCGGTTGCCACCGGGCTCACCCCGCCGGAATCCATCAACGTCACGTATGATCTAACTCGTAATATCGATTGGACAAGGTTCAAGACAGCAGTAGATGAAGCCGTAACAACGGTAGAAGGGCTTCCACCGCTGGAGGAATATAACTTCCTCTCCAACCTGATTTTGGAAAGCGCGCTTGAAGCTCAAACTCGACCAGTTCCAGGAACGTCATTTCGCAGGAAACCTCCATCCCCATGGTGGGATAAGCAATGCACCGTGGTTTACCGCAAAAAGTCCGACGCGTTCAAAGTTTTTCGTAGACGTGGAACACCGGAGCACTTTGAAAGGTACACGGCTCTCGAACGAGAATTTAAGAGCCTCATCAAGGCCAAGAAACGCGGTTACTGGCGACAATTCGTGGACGGGTTATCGCGCGAAACGTCGATGAGTACCCTCTGGAATACGGCGCGAAGATTGCGTAACCGAACTACGAACAACGAGAGCGAAGAGTACTCGGACCAATGGATCCTCAAATTCGCGCGAAAAGTTTGTCCAGATTCTGTGCCGGCACGGATCATTCCTCGCGAAACCACGAATTCGATAGATGAGATCAGCCAACCCTTTTCAATGGTAGAGTTCTCTCTCGCACTCCTTTCGTGTGGCAATACGGCTCCAGGCGCTGATAGGATCAAATTCAACTTGCTTAAGAACCTCCCAGACGTCGCGAAGAGGCGCATGTTGAACTTGTTTAATCAGTTTTTGGAACTTAACATTGTACCGGATGATTGGAGGCGGGTAAGAGTTATTGCCATTCAAAAACCTGGTAAGCCCGCGTCCGACCACAACTCCTATCGACCCATCGCGATGTTATCCTGTATTCGAAAGTTGTTGGAGAAAATGATCCTTTTCCGTCTGGACAAATGGGTTGAGACGAACAACCTGCTTTCAGATACTCAATATGGTTTCCGTAGGGGTAAGGGAACGAACGACTGTCTCGCGTTGCTTTCCACAGATATTCAGTTAGCTTTTGCTAAAAAAGAGCAAATGGCTTCTGTATTCTTGGACATAAAGGGGGCTTTTGATTCAGTATCTGTTGAAGTTCTTTCAGATAAACTCCACGCTTGTGGCTTTTCACCAATAATGAACAATTTTTTGTACAATTTGCTGTCAGAGAAACATATGAGCTTTTCTCATGGAACCTCTACAGCTTCACGATTTAGCTACATGGGTCTCCCCCAGGGATCATGTTTAAGTCCCCTTTTGTATAATTTTTATGTCAAAGACATTGACGGTTGTCTAGGTGACAACTGTACGTTGAGACAACTTGCAGATGACGGCGTAGTGTCTGTCACGGGACCCAATGGGGTCGATCTGCAAGGACCCTTACAGGATACCTTGGACAATTTGGTCTACTTGGGCTCTAGAGCTAGGTATCGAATTCTCTACGGAGAAAACTGAGTTGGTAGTTTTTTCTAGGAAGCATAACCCAGCACAACCGAAGCTTCAAATTTGGGGTAAGCCGATAGCTCATTCTATGTCATTTAAATATCTTGGGGTCTGGTTCGATTCTAAGTGCACCTGGAGATCCCATATTGAGTATGTGAAGCGAAAGTGCCAGCCAAGGATCAATTTTCTCTGCACAATTACCGGAACCTGGTGGGGAGCTCATCCACAAGATCTTCTAACGTTGTACCGGACAACGATTTTGTCGATTATGGAATACGGTAGTTTTTGTTTTCAGTCAGCGGCTCGGTTGCACTTCATTAAACTGGAACGTATTCAGTATCGGTGTCTTCGTATCGCGTTAGGTTGCATGCACTCGACTCACACCATGAGTCTTGAAGTGCTGGCTGGCATGTTGCCACTCTCGGATCGGTTTACAGAATTATCTCTCCGGCTCCTCACCAGGTGTGAAGTTATGAACCCCCAGGTGATCGAAAATTTTGAGAAGCTCCTTGAGTTGAACCCTCAAACCCGCTTCATGACCTTGTACCATTTGTACATAACACAGGATGTCAGCCCTTCGCCGAACATTTCCAATCGTGTTTGCTTCTCCGACAATTCGGTTCATTTTGGTTTATCCATGAAGCAGGAGCTTCGTGGAATCCCAGAGCATCATCGTCCTATGATTGCTCCGGTGATATTTGCTGCAAAGTTTGGCCAAGTTGATTCTACTAAATCGTTCTTCACTGACGGATCTTTGATAGAGGAGTCAGCAGGCTTTGGTATATTTAATGAAATTTATAGCGCCAACCGTAAACTTCAAGCCCCTTGTTCCGTGTATGTCGCTGAATTAGCGGCAATACATTTTACGCTAGAAATTGTTGCCTCATTACCACCGGATCAGTACTTCAATTTCACGGATAGTCTCAGTTCTATAGAGGCTATTCGCTCCTTGAGGCCGGTAAAGCACTCCTCGTATTTTCTCATGAAAATACAGGAGCTTCTAAGTGCTTTATCTTCGCGTTATTTATCATCACCTTTGTATGGGTCCCATCTCATTGTTCAATTCCGGGCAATGAGAAAGCGGACTCGCTTGCAAAGGGTGGGCGCTATGGAAGGCGATATTTGTGATCGACAAATCGCCTTCAACGAATTTTTCCTATTTTTCGTCAACAGTCACTCGTCAGCTGGCAGTATAAATGGAGTAAAGGAGATTTGGGGCGATGGCAACATTCTATCATCCCAAAGGTGTCGAAGAAATCTTGGTTTAGGGGGATGGATGTGGGTCGAGACTTCATTCGTGTCATGTCTCGCCTCATGTCCAATCATTATTCTTTGAACGCTCATTTATACCGGGTTGGGCTGAGCGACAGCAATCTCTGTGAATGTGGACAAAGCTATCAGGACGCAGATCACGTTATTTGGTCTTGTTCTGAGCATCGTGAGGTCAGATCGGGGCTTTATGATTCCCTTCGGGCTCGAGGTAGACAACTCAATGTGCCAATTCGAGATATTTTGGCTGTACGTGATTTGGAGTACATGAAACTCATTTATGTGTTTTTGACTAACATTAGCATTAGATTGTAGTTAGTTTAACATGTATGTTTAGTATAAGTTTTTTTTTTCTGTGTTCGTGTGTTTTTTTTTTCTCTTTCAAAAATGTTCGAATAAAAAGAAAACCAAAAGTTGTGTAGTTATAAGTGTTTCAAAAATTTAGAATTTAAATTCAATGTGTTATGTAAACCATACTTTAAATTCCCACCCTCTTTCCCATCCGTAATTTGTAATACCTATTAACATCGAGACGGCCGCGAGTCCTCCTAACTTTAGTTTTAAGATAAATGATGTATAAAAGTATGAAAATTTGGCTCTGTAAAGTTTATTCGATTGAGCCTGTACAAATAAATTATTATTAAAAAAAAAAAAAAAAATCAGTCCATAAAATGAATTATTAGACAATTCTAAGGTCAATTTTGATTATCGATATGGATTCAATATGCTCAATAAGTACATTTTCGTTAAAAATTGGTTATATGAAACGGAGACTAATTTTAAAATATACTCGTTGCAGTTCAAAACCAGACCACTCGAGCCAATCGATGTTGCTCTAATTCTATACAGTCGCATAGTGTGGCTAGTCCGCTGTATGTGCTATACAACGCAACAGATGCGACACAATAGAATGCAAGCGGCATCGATTGGTGTGATTGGTCTTGTTCGGTTTTGCACTGCAACGAGTATATTTTCATCTCACAATTCGTTGCTCTCGTTCTCTCAGGTATTGTTTTGGTCATATCTCCATTAATGATTATCCAATCATAATGAAATTTTGACCAGTTATAGGAAGATATCATAACTTTGATTTGACATCAACAAAACTGAAATCGGCAAATAGCTCAGTATGTAATCGGAGACTAAACTGTTTGATTACTATTATAATAGGCCGTCAAGTACTGTTTCGTTCATATCTTCGTAACGAAATGTCCGAATGAAAAAAAAATCAATATCGTTCTAAAAGAATGTTGTAGCTTCCATTTGCCGTCAATTGAACTGAAATCGGTTCACAAATGGCTGAGAAACAGATGTGACATTATTTGTAACGCACGCACACACATACAACCCCTCCCCCCCCCCCCACACACACACACACGCACATACATACACACAGACATGTGCTCAGTTCGTCGAGCTGAGTCGAATGGTATATGACACGCGGCCCTGTGGGCCTCGGATAAAAAATCGAGTTTTCAAGCGATCTTAATACCCTTCTATTGATGTAAGAAGGGTAAAAACATGTTTTTTGTTTTAAATTAAAACCCCCTACTGTTGAAAATCCTAGAATATGAAGTGAATTAGAGATCTATTGTAATGATAATATGCATTTTGCATTGCTCTGATTCATAAACAATAAGATTTATGGTCGGAAATTTATGTTATTTTATATTATTGTGTTGTAATTGTATGGTTATTTTTATCCGGGTACACAGCTTGTTAACAACGGCTTTAAATCCTTGATTTTTTTTAAATTCCTTTAGTTCCTACCACAGGTTTTATCTTGACTTTATGAGCTCGTACAATGCTGTTGACGAATTTCACGCCAACTCGCGCAGTGGTTGGCAGCACCCTCTAAGAATCAAATAAAACTTCGTGGATGTATAGACTTTGTCTTTTCAAGCAATTTTGCATAATTTGTTTTTTTTCAAAATTTATCTAGACTAGCATTTGAAAAAGGATTAAGTTTTTTGAACAATTTTTTTTTTTTTTTGAATCAATACAACTAAAATAAGGACAAGACTTACAAAAAAAATGATGTATGGATGACTTTTTTAAAATTGTCTGAACTTGAACTTTCATGAAAAAAATGTAAAAATTATAAAATCGATTCTTACACATTGAAGTTTTTATTTTATCTTTATCTTAATCTTTATCTTTATTTGGAGCTGCAGGGAAAAGCCCGTTTGAGTAGAGCTGCAGCTGTGAGCTCTTTCTCAAATGGGCGCAAAAAACCCTCTCTTCTTTTCATATCAACAGACTGTTACATAGATTCCAAATGATACAATGATTGCTTAAATCTACTTAACGAACTATACATAATAATAAACTACCTTGAACTAAAAAAATCTAACGTGTGTTGTTATGTGGAGGTGCGAGTACTTTGTAAATTTTTTATCGAAGAGTGGAACGAGGAACATTGAAGTCAAATTCGTTGGAACAGCGGTTGAAGGATCGACACATACTTGAAAATGGTTCGTTATGCCCGTAATTTGTTCGTGCACCATGTAGAAAAAGGAACGAAGACGAACGAAGTTGACGATAGTGAATATTTATGTTTAGACGCGACAACAGTTGAGGACAATCAATTTTCGATTGAAGAAGGTCAGAAACAAAGAGCGTTTTTGAAACATCACGACGTATACTCAGTAACTCTAGACCTATAAGTTCACATCGCGCGTCGTAGCTAGGCAGATTGATTGGATCATTCCATGGAAGGTGTCTTAAAGCGAAACGCAGAAATTTGCGCTGAATTGCCTCGATGCAGCTTCTTAGCCACATCCCGAACGGAGGCGTTCGGATTTCGGTTGAAGGCCCCAACTACGCGGTTGTGATTTTTGGTGTTGTACGGAATACTTTTTCCTTCACTTCTGGGCTTCCGATCGGTGGTCAACCGTTCCTCGAACCGCTTAATCACTCGCGACACCGTGGAATTCGCGGTTCCCAACGTTTTAGCGATGGAACGATGCGAGAGATCCTTGTTCTCGTGATGAATACGCAAGATTCACGCACGAGCTGTTCTTTCGACTCCATTTCCGCGAATTTCGATCACAGGACTTTAAAACTTGCACTATGTAAATAATGCACTATGAACTAAATCCACCCAAATTTTCATTAAATTCTACCCAACGGTTAAAAAGTTAGAGCAATTTCATAGTGTGGCAATTTCATCGTGGACACCCTTTATTGCAGCATTTCTTCAAAACAATTGCAGGGATTCCGTCAGGCCCTGGACTAGTTGATGCTTTGAAGGAGGAACTGACTTTTACCACTGTTTCAGGATCGACGATTGGGTGATCACCAACTGGAGGATGAACTGGAACATTGGTTGCAGTTTTGTGAACTTGTTCATCATCCAAAGACTCTTGCATGAACACGCTAGAAAATTCACTCAGGAAAAGATCACAGATACCATCAATGCTTCCCTTGGACATAACAGAGGGGGGACCGGATTCTTTTCTCTGTTCGTTCACATAATTCCAGAACCCTTTAGGATTGTGACGTAGTTGTTGCTGAACTTTCCTTTAATGCGCAAAAAAAGTTTCTGATTCAGGCGTTTGTATCGAATATTGGCAGAGTGGTAAATTTGTTTATATCGGCGGGATTTACACTTTGAATATTTGCGCAAAGTAGACCGTTTCAAGCTTTTCAATCGCCTTAAATAATTGTTACTCCATTGCGGGTTGCGGTGCGGTGTTCGTTTTGGAATGAACTGGTCGATGGCATACAATAGTATATTGGAAAAGACATCAACCGATGAATGAAGATCCAGATTGATGAATTCGAACCAGTCGATGTTTGATAGATAAATTTCATACTAGTGTAATCACCATTCTTGAAGTCGTAATAGAGTTTTTCCACTGGAACCATAAATACGCAGGGTGAGGCAAATTTAAATTCAATGTAAATTAGTAACAAGGCTATCTTAGAATTTGACTAAATTTGTTATTAATATAATTGTCTAAAAGTTCACCATGCACAGCAAGATGGGCACTTTTATGTAAAAAAAGTTTTTCTAACCAAAACATTTTCATGTCCTATTTTTACCATATATCGCACCAACTCGTCATATGATTTGGTCCTAACAACAGCCTCTTAAATTTAATTATAATGACAATTTGAATTTTTTAAGGGTCTTTGAATGTTTGAAAAATCAAGTCTACCATTTGGAAAGGGCTTATTTTTAAATTATTAATTTTTTAAACTTTAGTGATAAAACAATTAAATCAGGTGGTTGATCTTGTTTATTACCAAAAGCATTAAACACCATTTAAAGATTAATTCTGACAACTTTTATTGTTCCCTACCTAAACTAGCCGTTGTGTTGCCTGTGGTACAGTGCATTTTATCATTTGAGTGATCTTAGGTATAGATTTGAATGAAATACATTGTTTCTAATCATATAACTTACTATTTAAGCAAGGCGTCATAATAACAGTGATCATAGTTACATGATTCGTTGTGACTGGAGCTTATCATAACGGAACAAAGTGGTATAAGTATAAGAATGAAAAGTTGTGCACGTATCAATTATCCCAGGTACAGCCACAAAAATTTACGTAACATATCATCCGCTATGATAGAAATAAATGCATTCCTGGAGATATGACGACCACAAGTTGGATGAAACAATGCGTATTTGTGAGTCATGCCGTGGAATTTTGACGAACATTAGGAATTCCACCACTAAAAAGAGGTGTTTAGATGGAAACGAAGCAAATTGTGATCAGGATTTCAAGGACCCACAACAACCAGACATTGCTATTATTCATTAAACAAAATTCAATATATTACTCAAACATTATTTAGATGTCAGATTGAGCAGCGACCCATTATAAGAACATCAAAAAATTGCCAGCTTGTGCAATTTCAAGTCCAACTATGGATTGAAAGCAGAATGGCACTTCTTTGCAACGTCTCATGGGAAAGGTTCATGTAATGCTATTGGGGGTACTCTCAAGGAAACGGTAAAGAGAGCAAGCCTTGCACAAGATTATTTAAACACAATCAAAACTCCTCGGGAACTGTATGACTTGAACAGACAAATAAAAATATCACAATACTGAATTTCTACTTCATATCAGCTGAACAGTATGCAAAAATGTCAGAAGAACTTGAGGAGTTACATAGCCACCTAAAGACAACTGAAGGTTATTCCAAGAGCCGAAGTGACGTTTGTCACTTGGTGAAGTGAGAAGAGTCACTTGAAGTGATGTGACTCTTCTGGGAAAATCAAATGGAGAGTCACGTCATTACAGGTGACTTTTCTCACTTCTTCAAGTGACAAAAGTCACTTCGACTCTCGGAATAACGGTCAACAAATTATATACATGAAACTAAGATGTAGAAGGAGATGTTTGCGCTTCACCATGAGGCACCAAGAGTGGACAGTAATGTATGCTAGAATGAAAGATATGAAGAGAAAGAGTTGAAAGTTCCGTCAGTGTACGGTAGGTTGGAAATAGAATAGAAGTATTGAAAATTGAGCGAAAGGGCATGGGTAAAGTAGTACTCAAACCAAGGACGTTAGGACCCCATGATGTTAGGTAAAGGAAACGTCCTTGGTTTGTGTACTGATATCACAGTGGAGTTTGACAGCAGTGGCCATTTGGTCGTATGCTTGTTTTCGTGGCAGCCAATAGGTTTTACGAAGGTTCTCAAGTGATCATAACATCTTTCACTAGAACATTTTCTAAATCTTTATGATCTTATAAAGGTTTTATTAACTTGTTTTCACAACCGTCCATGAAATGAGCCACTTTGTACAAATGTTGGCTTTAAAGAAGCATAGAGGAGATGTTGACAGCCAAACAGAGTGCTATAGGGCTAAAGGCCGTTGGGTTCGATTCTCCTTCTGGTATAGGAAATTATTGGATAAGTCAATTATTTGGCTATAGACTGTACTTCCTAGTAAAATTCTCAATTCATAAATGCGAAATGGCATCTAAAGGGTGTCCACAGTTTAAATGCATCACTTTAAACTCGTCCTCAAAAACAAGTCTCTTAACCGATTGTCATGAAATATTTAGGAAATAAAATACAATGTATAATCTTGGTTCTTTCTTTGCCAAATCCAGAATTGGTTGGAGAGTTGAGGTGATCCTTCGGCACGAAATTGACTCCATTCGTCTTGTTCCACTCCAGAACATCCATGAAGTAGTGACAAGAGGCTAGGTCCGGCCAAAAAATTGTAGGAACGTTGTGTGTTTTGAGAAATGGAAGAAGTCGTTTTTTCAGGCATTCATGCATGTATACTTGACTATTCACAGTTGCAGTTGTCACGGAAGGCTTGCTCCGTTTACCACACGAACAAATACACTGCCAAATCATGAATTTCTTGGGGAACTTTGACACTTGCTGTTTCTTCCTGACTCTGGAACATCGAACATGTCTTTCGCAGTCACATACTGGTTGCCGGGAATTTGTTTAAAGTCCGCTTTTACGTGTGTTTCATCGTCCATGATGCAGCTGTTCTGTTTTTCATTGCGGTTTGGAGCTTTCTGAACTTTGAATAAACGGAGCCTGGTTCGTTTCTTGGCTTTCTGCACGAAATTTTTGGTCAAGTGCAGCTTGAAATCCCGAATGGAACAGTTAGGTTTGCGTTTAAAGGCAGCAACCACTCGCGTGTGATCCTTCACACAGTACGGAACACTTTTTCTACCACTCACCTTCTTCCGATGGCTCGGTGCGAAAGAAGTGAGTTGTCGAGGTGCGTGTGCAAAATGTTCTCACGCACTTGCTGTTCCTTCGACTCCATTTTCGAAACTACGATACATTTCTCAAAATATCTCGCGCATTGTAAACAATACACGCTGAGGTCATTTAACCAAAAATTTCGTTGAAATCAACCCAAAGGGCGAAATATTACAGCTTGTTGAAAGTGATGCAATTTAACTGTGGACACCCTTTATGTTCAAGCGAAACTTTCATTTTTTTTTAATCTTAGATCATATATTTAGCTTGAAGATAGATTGAAACTTCCACCAAATTGCGACTGCTTAAGAATCATATGCTGAAAGAGGCAAATTGTCAATTCTAAAAGATACCTTTTTCAATCTGCGTTGCACTGTCGGAATGACAAGCGAATTGTTCCGAGACAAATTACCTAATGGATTATAATGGAGTGTACGTATACTTCGCATCATAAGCTTTTTTTTCTCTCTCACCGTTTCCCATCTTATGCACGTTGGTTGAGCGCACTTTACGCTAACCGAGAAACAAAAACGTGACAGTACTATTGATTTTCTTCTCTTTTTAGTTATACAAAAAAAAAGTTTATTCGCACCGACCTGACAGCCCGCTGCTCCTAAACGGGCAAAGGACATTAGCTCATCGTTCGCCAACACCGACCGCAACTTGTTGGCGTCATCGGCGAGACACGCAAATGTGCCATCATTTGGAGTAAATACAATGTGTGGTCGGTTCGGTCAACTGATTTGCTCGGGTGTGGCAATTGTCTCAAATGGAATTAAATTAATCAACTCTCTCACTCGCGGAGGCTCTTGATCGATGTTCCAAAAATACATGTCTGTAGTGAACACGTGCAGTCAGTTTTCACTGTTTACGAACAAGTTAGTGGAATGAAGGTCAAATTCTCGTTTCTTAGTTTTCATTCAGGAAATATTGCATTTGATGTATCTGGAGAAGAATTTCATCCTTTAAATATAGCGAGTTATGTGGAATGAATGTTGGGTTACCAATAAACATAAATACTTAGCTTGAAGCTGTTGACAAAAAAATCTATCAACATTGCACATAAAAAATAATTAATTTTAACAAGCGCGTAAAATTTACTCCCGTTCAATTCCAAGCCAAAGGAGGCATAAACAACGAAGTTGTTTGCAAACTTTTATGCGCCATACAACAATGTTTGCGATCTTTCATACAACAGGCTAGATTCAGGCGTTTTCTGCATTAATTTTACATTCCCATTATTATCTGTCAAATCTAGCATTCCCTTTAAGTGCATTAGAAAACACAGAAAATTCAATGTTTCTTTTTATCTGTGTGCTTCATGATAAGGCTCCAGAAAAAAACATTAAGAATTGCTGCAGCTAATAACCATAACTCTGACTCCCACATTGGGTTAGGTCTAATTTCAAGCTTCTCCCAGTCAGCAAATATATCACCAACATAGGAACAACGTATCGACTAAACAACGATCAGATGACCGTAAAACGAGCATAAACTAAAATCCAGTCATAGTTTTATACTTCCCTTGTGCTTCCATGTATAAAGGCTAAGACACTCAACGTCTGCCCTAATCAAAACAAACTGAATTCTGCTAGAGCCGTGAAACGCCTAGGCCTATGATTAATACAACAATAATACAAACGCATCATCGTTATGGGAAACGAAACTGATACGGCATGGTTGATTCAGGAAAAAGTTTGATCGATTTATCGGGCTGTGAAAAGGAATACTGAAAAGGGGTTGTCACTCGAGGCTATTCCATCCGTCCACATTTTCTACCGCGGCTTATCATGTTTTTTTTTCTACCGATTGAGGTAGGGAACCTTTCAGTGCTATCACCAGCAATGCGTTCGTGCCTGTGTTTTGAAAACATTCTTGAGATAAAATATCGTTCACCTTGCTCAACACGGCGCTTGTGTCCCATCGGTGTTCTTATTTGTCTCGTGTTGGATATATCCGGTTTCTTAATTACTTGAAAATGTGGAGACATAACTGTCATAACTCTGTTAATAATAAGCATCCTAATACACTCAAACTGGTTGTACATGGACAAACAATACACAGAAAAAAAAATGAAAATTACTTATGATGTAATCTAAACCATCACTGAAAACTCGTCGACATGATTAATCGTTGAGTATATTTTTCAATTCAAAATACAGTAAATATCTAGTTCATGTAAAACTGTATTACATTTAAAAAAATATTCTAGCCTGAATTCATATTTGCTATCGATAGCATATAACTAAACGACACGACACTACTAAACAACGACACGACACTACAACGACACTAACTATTTTTCTAAGTCAAACGCTTGAACTTTACATAAGTTCAACACAATTCAGCATCACTGCTCAGTTTGTCATGTCAGAATCAAAAAAAAATTCGCCGCCATATTGTGTACATCTAATTTCGTGAGTGAAAAGCTGAATATTTTGAAGAACGGGTTGAGAATACTCGAAAAAACTATTTGTGACCGTGAAATTGCAGCGGAAGTGTGTTAGATTTCATGAACTAAGGCCGAATTCACCGAAATCAGCATGTTTACAAGTGCCTGGTTGAAAATATGAACTCTGAAAAAGAGTCATTTGATTCCTCTTTATTCTTTGTCGATGTGTGCAAAAAAAACTATCGAACACAGATGAAATCTTTTTGTAGAAAACTTCACAAAACCAATAAATATATTGTTATCAATAACTTTTCCATTTTATTTTTTAAAGCAAAAATCTGCATATAATCTGCTTTATAGAATCCCAACAAATTTGACCGGTAGATTTAAGCATATTTTAAATTTACAGGGCTGATTTATATAGTACGAGTAAATTTACAGCTAACATTTTTCTGTGCTGTAAATTTAAGATCACGCTTAAATTTCTATTGGATATGACGTAGGTAAATTTGTTACATCTAAGTCGTCATAAATTTACATGTTTCGTTCGAACTGCACACTTAGAAATAATTAATTTTACACGAGACCTAATCCATGTTTGTAAATAGCCGGGGAACGTAAAGTCGGGGAACGTAATAGTTGGGGGACGTAAAGAAAGATTTCGTGTGAAATTATGTCTCTTGAAACTGACACATACGCAATTCAACAAAGGAAGTGTTCGGTTGAATTTATTTTCTCATCTCTTTCAACACATTCTTATGCGCTAAAGGACGCTTGCATGTGTAGGTCTCAGGGACAGAAATTTACACGAGATTTTGGTAGTGTGTGTGTACACCACATTTTATATAGAATGATATTTGACAATTCCAGGCCAAAGGAGCCAACAAGCAACAGCTTTGACAGGGAGTCCAGTTTATTAATTTAAATTAAAAGCAATTTGGATTGACAAAAATTATGAAAATCAGGAAAAATCAGGACTTGGTGCTTGTCAGGATTGCAAATAAAATGATAAAAAGTCTGGAGAATCCTGAAAAATCAGGATCGCTGCCAGGGTGTAACCGTAGCAGCGTTATTCAAATATACGATAATACGAAAACACTTCAAAAGGTGTTTGAGTGACTACGATGGGAGATAACCCTACCCAAGGCTGAAAATTTTGATAATCAATGAATAAAAATTATTAAAAATATTAAAAACACGAAAAAAACGAAAGTTATCTAGAAAATTGCCAAACGAAGTTTTCTTAAGAATAACCTGTAATTCCTAACGCTAAACTCAGAATATTCATAAGATTTCCATAGAAATATCATCAAAATATGGTGGAACTTCTCCGAAGTCACCTCGGAACTCTTCTGATTTTAACTCGAAAATATCTCCAATGTACTTGTATTAACTATCATAAAATCTTGCTAATTATTATAAAGGGTGTCCCACATCCAATTGCATAACGGCAAAAAACCGCTGTAGGAATTTACCCATTGGGTATTTTCTCTTGAGGATTTGAGTAGAAGTAGTTTAGAGTATTCCTTTTGTATTTTTATTGTTGTCAGTTTTTTTTAAATTGGAAAAAATGGCGTCATCCGAAAAGCAACGTCACGAATTGAATTTGCGCAAACACCTGGAAATCCCCAACTCTCTCATCGGAAAGGAGTGTGATTAAACGTTACTATGAAACTCTGAGCACCGAACGAAAGAATAAATACGGTCAGAATTGATGTTCTAACTTTTGCATTAAAAAAAATGGACAAACATTACCGATTTTTCAAGGGTTTACCTTCACCCTAAAAAAAACCGCATTTCGAGGGTTAAATTGAGCGCAAACACCAAAAATTTTCAGCTGCGTTTGATTTTACCATGCCTGCAATTAGATCAACCATGGTGCGATTGATATCACTATGAGGTCTATCAAATATACCTCAAACGTTGAAGGTTTTACCATAAACGTAGTAAATTTGACTGACATTTCATGGTGGTTTTAAAGATAGGCGTATTCGGGTACAATGGTAGTTTAAACTAAAAGTTTTTTTTTCTATTTAGCATCAATCTAGTAACCCATGAGTCAACAGACAAAATTTGACAACTCTATCCGTCGAACTCTAACCGTGATGGCAAAAACAGTGAAGCAACGTGCGCGTTCAAACAACGGCAGACCACCGCGTCAAAAACGGACATCGTTCAGTACTTAGTGGACACCGGATACGCCCGTTCCGGCATCTACAACATCTTGGCACTATTAGACAACAATCAGAGCATCGAAAAAAAAGCCCTGTTCCGGACGGCCGACGACCCTGAGCGACAAGAAGCTCCAAAGAATTCTGAAGAGGAAGACCGAGAGAAAATTGACTACATCGCTGCGTGCGCTTGGCTGGGCGGTCGGTTCAACCGGCCAAACAGTGAAAATGTACCTGGTGAACATGAAAATACATGTCAGGAAGCGGAAGTGGTGTCCACTGGTTTCGGAGCTGCAGGCATTGACGCAGCGGCAGCGGTCACCTCGATTCTCCTGGCGAATCGCGACGTGGCGGTGATGATGGCAACGAATTGCAGGGCACTTCGTATTTTACTTCTCCCACGAAGGAAGTGAGCTCCGAGGTGAAGTTCATTTCACACACCAAGTTCACCAAGAAGTTGCTGCTGTGGCTGACAATCAGCGAGAGGGGGATGTCAAAGCCGCTCTTCTTTCGCTCCGGACTGGCCGAGAATTTCTGGGCCAACCTGAAGCGTAAGATCTACTCCAACAATATTATCGCGAAAACTGAGGAGGAAGAACTAAAAAACCATGCCCACATGCATGTTTTCGTCCGCCATGACGAATTATCCAGTTAACTGCCGGACGGCCGCTCACAAGGGCGTAGATTTTTTTTGCAATTAAGCTTAAATAATTGCCTTCCATTGGAAATCCATCAAAAGCATCTATCTTAGCTTTTTTTATCACCATCCGAAAAAAAAAAATTGAATGCAAACGTTACTGCAACGAATTTTGTCAGTTTTATAATGCTTGGGACAGTTCGAGAGTTCTCTTACTACTGAGTTATTACCGGTATACAGACAGTAGATTTACACTTATGCGGAAATCCTTCCTGTCAACCTCTATTTTTCCTGAAGTTAGTCGTAACTTCCCTAACTTTCCTGGAAGCTTATCGATAAAAAGTTACCTGAAAAATGCACGAAGATTTCTCCAAATATCTTTTTTACTTTCAAACTTTCTTGACGTTTTCTTAAAACTTTTAAGAAGTCTACTCAACAATTCCAGTTTCTTCGTTTTTCTTTTTTTTTATCATTCTTTAAGTGACTTGTCACCTGTTTGTTACCGCCAGCTATCTACTTGAAGTTTTCTACATGTAGGGTAGGACTGCTTCAGCTCCCCGGTTACATATTTCAAGAATCGGGTAAACGTTAACCCTCAACGCTTTTTTTTTGCCGTATGATGCTTTACTAGATGAAGCAGCATGCAGCAAAAAGTGAGCATTGTAGGTTATCGTTCACCCCGTACTTGGAATAGTGTCTCGAAGAACTGAAACCGTTCCCTATCCTACATTAATCTTTATTTATACATTTGAAACTAATGAATTTGGCCGAAAATAAACAGTTCTCTTTGGAAAATAAGTTCTTACTTTATATACAGTCTTTATAATCAAGCTCAAGTCTTTAGAGAACTTCCCAAGTAATTAAAAAAAAATCCAAGGCATCTTTATTGAGGTACAATGCAAAATTCAGGACAATCCAGGCAATTTTAGATAAATTACAAACGATCTTTAAAGTAGTTTCAATGTTAACCTTCCTAAGATATTGGATGTTGATCAATTCTGACCCATGGCGAAACTTCAATGTACGAAAACTTTTTTATTTTTTAACCAATCGGGCTGAAATATTCTGACTTTTTATATTTTACGGAATTCTTCTTTTTTTTAAAAAAAAAAATCAGTGCAAGGTGGTTGTACAAAATAGTGACACATAAGACATTTGGGTCAATATTGACCCGGACTTCAAACCTTCGTAGAATTTTGAAATTTTAACTTAGAGTCAATGGTTGTGTACCATTTGAAAGATTCTAATCTCAAAAATGCATTGAAACAAAAAAAACTGGTTCCGGTAACATTTTTTTCGGGAATCTGCTACAAAAGGAAGGAAATTTTTGTTTGGTTGTGTTAACAGAAATGCATATAAAACATGCCAGGCTTATTGTAGAAAATTGGCGGCCTCAGCAAAGTTTCTCAATGCATAACGAATCGTCTTTTGATATATATTGTCATATTTATTCCAAATCGTGTCACTGAGATGGCGATGTAGCCTATCTTTGCAAAATGAATTTCTAGAGAGTCGCCGTTTGCGGAAAAGCTGTTAGAAATATAAAATGTAGTCATTTGACATTATCGGATTAGTAGCAGCTTTTGTCGCAGAAATGGCGCTGCAGTATGTCTTTGTCAAATGAAGCTTTAGAGACCAGTCAAGGGGTTATCCTCCACCTTGCCTACCCAGCACTGGGGTAGCTTGGTGATAGATTATGCGCCCGATCGAATACTTCCGTTCAAATGCCCTACGCTCGTTTCCAACTTATATCTTTCTATATCAAAGCCTGTACCCTATACGGAACTATCAATACTTGCTCTTCTTTTCTATTCCTTCTAGCAATAAATTACTGTCCACTACTAGAGCCTCTCATGTAGATGGTAAATTATCTGCTTCTGACAAATTCAATTTTGAAGAGTTGCCGACTTCGATGAAGTTGTTGAGAATGTAAAATGTAGTTATAATATTAGTTCCAAATTTCGCCGCAAAAATGGCACTGCAGTCTATCTTTGCCAAATATGGGTCTGTTCATAAACCACGTAGACTAATTTTTGAAAATCTCAGAACACCCCCTGTATGGAGCGCAGACTTTGGTCAAACCCGCACCCTCCCGCCAGAAAAATCTACGTGGTTTATGAATAGCCCTAAGGCTCAATATAGTTGTCGTCCTCAGCAAAGTTGTTGAAAGTGTGAAATGAAGGCTTTTGAAATAATCACATTAGTTCCAGATCGAACCGCAGAGATGGTACTTCAGCCTATCTTTGCCAAATTAAGCTCTAGAGAGTTTGCTATCAAAAGATGACAAATGTCACAAGGGAAGGTCCATTATTTATGTCAGGCAATAAGGGGAAGGAGGGGTTTGGAAAAACGTAACAATCCATACAAAAAACTGCAAGGTACAGACCCATTGGGTTGTTCGGAATGATGACGTACGGCTACGCAACTAATTGTAAGCCATTCAGATGGTACAATTCAATATTCTTTGAATTCGGGCCTAACATTTTCCAAGCGTTATTATTCAAGGACTTTAGTGTGATCTGATTAAATTGGTGTGATCTGATTAAATTGGTGCTCAATAACAAAAAAAACGATGTAAAAAAGTAGGATATAAATTTTTGAGATGTGCTAGGTGGCGCAAACTTTCCTAGAGTTCAGTACCTTTATCCGATTTACAATGTAATGATATACATTCTAACATATTCAATGAATGCTCTGGAAGACCAACATGCATTATGGGATGATCTTGAAATGGTACTGAAAAACTTACTAACTTATATTTGTATAGCCTATAAAGCTATTGTTACAATTGTAGACCTTATGTTTTAAATGACCTGATTATACTATAATATCTGTAGACGTTTCAGAATATTGAATAAGTTTGAATAGTGATCGTTGATTTGTTAAGTCCAAGCGGCCACGGTTACTACAGTATATCTTAAGTTCAGAACTCAAGTCAGGTTTTTTGAACTTAAACATCAGAAGATAATCTAATAATCTAATCTAATAATGACTGGTGACCTTACAGAAGGTTCGCTGAATGTGTTTCAATGCATATCGTCACCTTTTATAGGTTATAATGCCCCTGTTGGTCTTGCAAGATATTCAATAAATATGTTTCAATACACAGGGTAGCTTTGCATAGCTGAGAACGCTTTTGTTGTACCTGTAGGTACTATGTTCTGATCTCAAGGATAGTTTGTATTACCCCGAACATTCCAATAGATTTATTGATTATGTTTGAAAACATATAGTCATCTTATATAACCAAAAACGTTACTTCTACAACTGTAGATCTTATGTTCTGAACTTAGGACAGTTTGGATGACCCCGATCACCCCAGTTTATCTCTTATTGTATGCTTACGTTCTTAAATATTCACTGAATATTGTTGAATATGTAACATTACTTTTTACAGTCCAAAAAGCTATAGTTACAACTGTAGATCTGAAGTTCTGAACTCAAGGACATTTTTGATGATCCAGAACATTAAAAAATTAACAAATATTGACTGTTGACCTTCCAAAGGTCCATTCAATATGTTTGAATACATATCATAATTTTATATAGCCCAAAAAGCTACTTTTACTACTAACTAAAGATCTGAACTTCTGACTCAAGTGCATTTTGGATAACCTAGAACATACCAAAAATTTTAAGGTTTATCGTCAAAAATCTAATAGCGCGTATACATGTGTATCATATTCTGAAGCAACTATTAATAAGGATTTTTTTTCCTGAACTTTCTCATATACAGGATGTTCTGGGTCGCCAATTAAGCCTTGAATTTATGTTTTTTTATATATTTCCCAGATAGAAGAATTGATGCAGAACAATTTTACCGAAGATAGTGTACACTTTTGTTCAGCCTGCGATTTTATACAGCCATTTCTTTTAATTTTCATATAAGATTCCTTAGGCCCGAAGGAGTTTATGCAGTTTTTGAGACAAGGCCTAACATACACGAATTTTTCAAAAGTATGCGGCCCGAAATTAACACTTTTCTCTAATGGAATTAATGCGTGTAAATTTTCCCGATCGATTGGTCCAAACATTTTGAATTTCTTTTTTAAAATGACTGAGATGTTAAAGCTCAAAACCTGACCACTTTTCGTGACGGTCGTAATGCAATTCTTTTTAAATTGTACTCCAGAATAGCAAACAAAGACGTAGTCCTACGTCTCAATTTGAAGGCCCATACAATAAATCTGAAAAGGACCCTCCCCCCCGGGGTTTTTTTTTGCGTGACATAATTAATGGACGCTCCCCAATGAGAAACATTGCCGAAGATGGAAACTTTCTAGAGCTTCGTTTAACAAACATAGACAGCAGCGCCATCTCTGAGGCAAAATAATGAACTAATATAATCTTGTCAAAAGACGACAAATGACATTCTCAGAAACTTTGTGGAAACCGGCATCTCTCTACAGCTTCATTTTCCAAAGATAGGCTACGGCACCATCTCTGCCGCAGTATCTGGAACTAATATGATAATCTCACAAGACGACAAATGACATACTGAGAAACTTTGCCCAAGACGACAACTCTCTAAAGCTTCATTTGGCAAATATAGACTACAACTGCTCTGGAACTAAGATGATAATATCAAAAGACGAAAAATGAGATACTGAGAAACTTTGTCGAAGACGGGAACTCTCCACAACTTGCCTGAAATGCTTTGTATGCTATTCTGTTCACACATCGAAATTAAAACCTCCTTCTCTTTGTAGCAGATTCCCGGTGGCCAATGGTACTGGAACCAGGTTTTTCCAGCATCTCTCCAGTCTAAGTTGAAATTTCATAATTCTAGAAAATGGTGAAATCCGGGTCATTATTGACCCTAATGTCTTAAATGTAAGTTTTTTTTTAATACCCAAGGATGGTTAAGGAAGTAAATTCAGGGAAGGCCTAAAGTAATGTCAGGAAAGTTCCAATGTCGCTTCAGGAAAGATTCAAGATCACTTCCAACGTTCCTTCAGGAAATTAACAGAGTAACTTCACGAAACATCATCTGAAGGGAATTTTAGAATGTGCCATAACGAATGTAACGAAATATTCAATTGTAATTTCAGGAAAGATTACGGATACCTTCAACGAAAACATTCAAAAGTTTCTTCAGAGAATTTTCTATTTCTTGGAACCTCGAAGGTATCTTCAGAGAAGCTCAAAAGATTTTCCCGTTTTATTTCAGGGATATTCCGATGTCACTTCAAGTTAATTTCCACCTGAGGGAAACATCAACGTTACTTCAGGGAAAAATAACTGAAGAAAAATTCCTATCTTCGAAGTAGCTCATGGGCTTCCAAATAAATTTAAAAAGAAATTAATTCCTACGAAACCGAATTGTAGAAAGTTGATTTCAGATACACCACTCATTGACAGCATTCCGCAAAATTAATAAAATTAGCGTCTCATTTGCAAACCTTTTCCCGGCTACCCTTTTGTCAGCCACTGAACCGATCGGCTGCAACAATTTTACTTTTATTTTGGGCACTACGAAGGCTTTCTTAATTAGCGCCCATTTCCGCGTGCATGCTAACTCCCTTCCCCTGCTGCCACCCCGACCACAACCTCTGACTACCCTGGTAAATAGAGAAATGAATCCATGTTGCTTACTCTTTGTATTTGCTTCGCCATTCACCACATTCACATTCACTGCATTTTTCTTCAAATTCAAAGCGAAAAACGCATTTTACGTCGTCACAATTTTGCTTCTTTTCGAAGTCGTAAAGCGGCCGTATCTCGGTCTTTGGTCGCAATTATTTGCGTTTGTGTGATTATTTTCCGGCGCTACAATTTTTATTTTCGGCTCACAGCATGCGTTTTTTTTCGGCTTCGTTAGCCTTTTTTTTTTCACCACTTCTTTATCAGCTGATATCACTACCGATAAGTTTGTTTGTGCTAATTTGCGGCGTAACGAACGTGTGGGCACATTATCTGAGATGCGGTAGAAAGAGCGGTCGGTATTGGGTCACGTAATGCGAAATTAGAAAATCGTCGCAATTTGACACAGCCGAACGAAAACACCACAAATAAACTGTTTATCGAACGTTACCAACGCAACGACGCGAAACGTGCGACTAAAAACGCCACCAGAAGGCTCGCCCGAACCTGGTCAATGGGGCCGCCTCGCGAGAATTCGAAGCACCTTTCTTCTCTTGCTGGCTGAGTTACAAACCGCCTCCGCTCTATTTCCCCCTGGGGTGGAACAACACTAACACGAGCCAATGGCACCCCCCGAGATTCTGTTCAGAGTTCTTAACGCTTTCAAAGACTGGCACACAAAAGGGAAAACTACTTTTATTCGCTATTTTCTAATCAATTCCACTTTGACACAAGGGAAGTGCAGCTGACTCGAATGCTATGTGCACACTGCAAAGCGCCTTTGATTGGGTGCTTAGATGAAACGAGAACTGTGTCACGTTTTTCACGACACACTACTGGCGAACGTTCGTCGATTTGAGGCTGAAGTTGCCAAAGGGGTTCCAAAAAGATTACACTGCTTCAAAGGTAGTGCCAGCCGCCATTGAGCAATGCTCTCAAGTTTATGATGTTTACAAAAACTTGAAATACCAAACAGTCCGCTCGGTGCCTACACGGAATCAATCTGTCGTTATCGTCCCTTTGCCGTTTTACACGGCTCATTGATCACAACTTGAGCCTACATGGTGTACCGACTAGCTGCGTATTGGAGCTTTATTCCATACAGCAACTCAGGTGCCATATCGGTCCAACAAACGCGAATGGTAAAGCTGTGTGAGAGCAGTATCTCGCGAACAGAATCGGAGGTATGCAGGTACCTATACCACTCAACCGCCGCTGGTTAAATCAACTAAACGAAGGTGGTTGATTATTAAAATTACCCCCCTGCACAGCTATTGAGAAGTTGCTGTAATGTTTGATATGGAGGTGTATTTGCGAGCCGTGTGCCGGCTGTTATGGATATATGTAGCAATAAGCAACAATTCCCTTTCTGAGGCTGAGAGGGGAATGGTTCATGAAAAATAAGAACACTATTGGTTGTGTTATTTTCAATTGATTCAATTACTCGAGTAATTCATGATAAGTCCGGAAATCTAATGACGTCAAACCGAGCAAACTGAGAATAAAGTTTGTCAGACATATTTGAAATCATTAATTAAAAAACATTGTTATTTCCAGTGAAAATATATCATCATTTGAAAAACAGAGTATCTTAAAAAAAACCTCAGGTAATAAATTTTCAGCAAATATTGTAAGTTTCAAAGATATGCATATTCTATGCATTTGTTTGCGCCGTTAGCATACATCTTTTAAATTACATATTGGTTCTGAATCCCTTTATTCCATCACACGCAAACGTAAGTTATTATATTGAATATGAGCATGAGCATGATTGGCCGCCCACGGATGCTACTCCGTCATTGCCAGATAAACTGTTATTACACAGATAGCCAACAGATGATGCTTGGGACTAGCATACATCCTCAATGTGTAAAAACTGGTGATCCCAAACTAAGACAATACCGGCGCCGGCTTCGCCCGAATGCAAGTCAAGTAGGGAATGGGTAGGAATATGTTGACGTTATACTCGCTTTGAAGGAAGCCGAGAAATCAATGGGATGTTGGATAAAACGGTTGGCTTTGCAGCAGGATCCGTTTTGGTAAAAGGTGTTCTTAATTCAACTGACTTCGGCAGTGAATAAGATATTTAACCATGTTCTCGATTTATTCTCTGTACAGATATGCACATTAAAGTTATTCACATTTTGGCATTGATTTAAACCAACAGTAAGGATGCTGTTGGAGCCACTCACAAGTGTTGGTGGTTTCGTTCAATGGATTACAAGAATCAGAGCTGTGCATTTTCATCACGGTTATAAGACTCATCATTTTCTCATGATCATTAGAACGCACGAATGATGGTTAAATACTGTGTCACTCACAAACAGGTTGATCTCATTTGACCGTTTGTATCAAAAGCCTTCATGACTGCTGGAGAAAGTCATATGAAGAAAGTAGGAAAATCAATCGCTCACTAATTATCTCTGAGAACGATATGCAAGACAAATTATGTTCAGCATAATAGGTGTAACCCTCTGGCAATTATTTCCCAATTTTAATTCCTTTGGCACCATTGGATTCAAAAACTCACCTGCTTCATGGATATTGTCGGCAATGTCCGTTTAGATTCATCTGGTTCCCGGAAATCCAAATTGGTCCTTAACGGAGACACTATTTGGGAATTTCAATTTCATTTCCCGGATCTTTGGAATAATTCGTACAAGCTATTTCTATACCATTATGTGTCATTTGGCTACTTGTTCCTGGAATGGCCATTTTGTAACAGGTTCCCGTTGGGAACCGAATTTCCATGAACATATTGAGAAGTAATCCTTGGCAATATGGGTATCAAAATTCGAAAAATTTCTCCAGGAGGATATTTCTTAACGTTTTGTGGCCATCTGATGATTTGTTCCCGAACCGGTTATTCCGGAACAGGTTCCCGTGGGACCTCAAGCTGCCAGAAATAAGCTTTGAAGAAAACCCTGGCAATATTGGTATCAAAATTCATGAAATTTCTTCAGAAGGCTTTTTCCATGAACATTTTTTGAAGAAAATCCTGGCTATTAAAATTCATGAAAATTCCCCAGTAGGCAATTTCTTCACGTTTTGTGGCTATCTGATAATTTGTCCTCGGAACCGTCATCCCGGAACAGGTTCCCGCCGGGTCTCGAGTGGCGATGAACAAAACTAGCCAAAATATATTGATAAATATCCTACTGAAGAAATTTAATGAATTTGACGGTAGAAACAGCGCTACTAGCGATGACCATCATGATCGACTGTTTACTAGAGAAGTAAAATGACGGTCAATTTCCATGACGGTATATTTATTCTTGGTGATACGATCTTATCACATAACAATTGTACATGATATATAAAATGGCTGAGAAACGCGAAGAAAAATATCTCTCGGTTGTTGTTTCATGATGATGAGAAGTTTGAGAGAGTGAAAGGCTCTTCTGTTGCTTTGATTGTCAATTGCAAGAATCTCATATGTCAATTCTAAAGCCGTCAGTACCGTGATGGAGCTCAGCACTGACAAGAATACGTTAAAACATCGAGTTTGAGAACCGATTTAACTCAACAGTAGGAATGCTGCTGGAGCCACTCACAATTGTAGGTGATTGGATTTAATAGAATACAAGAATAACTTTATATATTGCGTTTGAGGACTGATTTAAACCAACAGTAGGGATGCTTGATGATGAGCTTCAAGTTGAGTTCAGTATTTCACGATCATAAATAAGCTAGAGGATTAAGATAAACGAGATGTGAATACATTAAATGAAATATGAAATTAGAATTGGTGATAAAAAATAAAGAGGGCAAAACAAAAATAACAAATTAAACTAAGCCACGTTAAGATGGAAATGAAAACATGAAAATTTCCAATACCACCTTTAAAATTCATGATGGAAAACTGAAAACCAAGTAAACAAAATAATTTTGAAGACATATCAAGCTAAACAAAGCATTAGGTCCTAAGTAACATTGCCAAAACCATACAGCTTTATTAAGTTTTATTAAAGTTTTATGAAAGCCACTGGAAATCAATTTGGTTTAATTATGGTGCCAATAAATTTCAACTTTTAGTCAGGTTTATGAAAACCTGCACAGCTTCTTTACAGCGATCTTAAAACCTTGTCTTCTAAGTTCCTTTTATTCCTATCAAAGATTTTATTTTGATTTTATAAACTCGGTAAATGCTGTTTTAAAATGCCGTTTTAGGACTTATTCAAATTACCTTATTATACTTGAAATTGTTCTTTCTTTGTATTCTCCCATACGCGGGGTAACGATCTGTGATGATGTTGTTTTGAGAAGGAAATAATTTCTCATCACCATGAGGCTCTAGGAGTAGACAGCATTTTTGCTGAAGAACAACGTTGTTAAGAGAAAGTATTGATAGTTCCGTTAGCTCACGGCAGGCTGTGAAAATTGAATAGAAGTAGTTTGAAATTGAGCGGAGGGCATTGTGAGGTAGTATTTCGAAACAGGAAAC
>JASCZW010010340.1:0-37195 GCA_034211315.2 Aedes japonicus
AGCAAGAATTTCATCTTGAAGTTTGACGCTGTTCCCTTCGTGCCTGCACTATATTTGTAGTTCGTGCAGTGCGGTTTTTCGCAGCTTAATAGGTAAACAATTAGATTTAATCATGCAGAGATAAGGCAGAAATGTAACTAATTCGGAAGCGATAGATAAGCCATGCACAAATATATGTAATCAGAGAGAGGCTGATGATAATTGGGTCAGTTGTGATAGGTGTGAATCGTGGGAGTACTGGTACTGGCATGGTACCGAAGATGGGTCAAAGTTGGAAGCGTCATTTAACGAATCGTTCGCGAGTAAGAGCAACAGTCGTGTGTCACAAAGATTGTATCTTAGTCTGCAGCATCTAGAGGAAGCTGAGTAAGTTGCGTTCAGAGGATGAGCTGCAGATGGAAAAGAGGTCAGACTGAAAATGTTGCAGATGGAAGAAGCAGCCAAGTTGTAGTAGCTGGACGAAGAGTAGGAAGCGGTTTGAAGCAGCGGTATAATTTGTTGATGCAGTTATCGGACGAAAAGGATCCTTATAGCAGACGAACCGAAGTAAACAAACGGACCCGACTAAGCGTTAAAAGTAAACGTGACCAGTTGAAAATAGTTGAAGTTAGCTGTGTGAGCTAACTAAACTGGACAGTCGGAGCCGTCATCGTCGAAACAGGACGCTACATTGCCGGTTCCAATAGTTAGTGAATCTATTCAACCGTCCGTGGTAATTAGCCAGCTGTTTTGTTGCAAATTGATGCGTCGCAGATCTCAATTGTTTCAAATGTGAATCATCTATATTCTCCTGCTTCGGGAATCATGGGAAACGTTACAACGTTGACGCAATCCCATGAAAAACTGCTGTCCGAGGAGTCGGAGTTTTCATAATGTTTGAATAATTTTTTCCGCTGACTCAGGTTGGATGGAAGAAATCGCTTTCCTTCCGTACATCAAACAGCAGGAAGTGGTAGACGTACAGCGTTTCTCGAACTGCCCGGATAAAAATAACCATACAGTTACAATACAATCATATAAAATAACATGAAAAAGTATTTCCGCCCCGAATCATATTGTTCATGAATCAGACAAAGGGAAAATACATATTGTCTTTACAATAGATCTGTCAATCCACTCCATATAAAGGGTGTATTCGATAAAAATGGCAACACACATAAATACTCATAAAAATTAAACTGATTATTGGATCTTCTTGAAATTTTCAGGGAACGAGGAACCAATAATGAGTTTTGATTTACAACATTTGTTTTATTCAATTTCGTCTCCCATCCCGAATGCCCGCACCTTCCTTTTTCACTCCACCCATCAAATTTTGTACAACCGATTTTCCCAGTGTTTTTGTTGTTTTTACCCAAATTTTCTTCAATTCTAGCTCTGTTTTTATAGTTTTGGATGCTTGCAGAAGTTCCGTTTTCATAATTGCCCAGAATTTTTCAATTGGACGAAGTTCCGGTGAATTTGGTGGGTTCATATCCTTTGGCACAAAATTGACTCCGTTGGCTCGGTACCGCTCGACACGTTTCGAGCGCAGTGGAAGGATCAGGCGCTAAAACAGAGTTGATCCTTTGTGCTTCTTAATGAATGGCAAGAGACGCTTCTTAAGGCACTCTTCCGTGTAAATCGCACCGTTTATTGTTCCGGAAGTGATGAAGGGAGCACTTATTTCACCACATCCGCAAACCGCCTGCCAGATTAGAAACTTCTTTGCAAATTTCGATAGTTTCTTCTTTCGAACATCCTCCGGAACATCGAACTTCGACTTGGCAACGAAATGCCTTGTCGGAAGCGATATGTTTCGTCATCTATCACGATGCAACCGGATTTGGTGAGCAGCTTCGTGTAAAGTTTCCGGACGCGGGTTTTCGCAGTGATGTTTTGTTTTTATTCCGGTTTGGGGCTTTTTGCACTTTGTAAACATGTAACCCAGCACGCTTCATGGTTTTCTGCACAAAACCGACTGACACTCTTAGACTTTTTAGCGACATCTCAAATTGACATGTTTGGACGGTTCCTGAATTGTTGTACGACTATCCTGGCCATTTTACTGTCGCATTGACCACTTTCACGACCACTCCTTCCTTCCTTTGGACACTCAGACGCTCCTTGAAGGTTCTTATTACACGAGACACAGTTGTATTTGCAATTCCAAGCCTTTTTAGCAATCCACCGGTGGGACGCCCCTGGATTTTTGATCGTGAGTGCACAAAATTTTCTCACGTGCAATTTCTGTTTTGACGACAATGACTGGAACTACTTAATGTATAATCTATGGAAAAATTACAGAAGATTTCCTGTGTGCCATTTTTATCGAATACACCCTTTACTTGGATTTTCAGCAATCAGGAACAATACAATTAATAATATTTGTTTCAAATTTGTTCGAAAAATTATTATTTCTATTGTTAAGATACATAACAACCCCTCCCCCTTTTCGATTGTCGATGTTTCAGTTTACATTCTATTGTGGTAACAACAACTCCTATTGTAATCTTATCGTTGTCAGTTATCGAGTTCCATGCCTTGTAATGGAAGCTCTCAGGGCGTCTACACTGGGGTGAGAACGTTCACAGGCTTTAGTCTGAACATATGCCCATATTGAGTAATCCAAAGCATTTAAGTCCGTTTTACCGAGTCCGGTTAGCTTTTTTTACAGATAACTGTAATATTTCACCGAAATCCGTAAAATCGGATTACCGAACTTTCATTTGTTGAGAATTCGGTAAAACTTACAGATTTCTGTAAAAAATCTTAGTGTGTATGCAGTTTTCACGCTTCCATACTCCTAACGGAACTAGCTATTCGATATTTTTGGCTCTCACTTTGTCATGATAACATTATCATCTATTAAATTATCTTGGTATCAGTTAAACGTCATCCAAACAAAGACCACGAAAAACTCAATATTTAAAAACAAAACCATATATGTTGGAAAATTTAATCGATATTTTTGAAAATTTGAGATATCAGTAAAGGGTCTTTTTATCATACAATACATATATATTTTTGATGACTTTCACTTGATGAAACGTTCAAATCACGCTTTATACGTTTAATCGACATCACTCATTAATAATGCCATCAATCCCTTCCTGAAATCGGGAATTAGTAAGCTGTGGAAATCCTCGTAATAATTCAGAGAACGACCTCTTTTAATTTGCTTAAATTATCACTTTCACAGAAGCCATAAATACCTCAATTTCGACCGTGTCTCATTATCATGCTACAAATGTTCCAACCTCCAAAGTTGGTCACTAGGAAGCAAAAAAAATAACACAAAATTCCGCTGTCAAAAGCATGCCACTAATTTTTCGGTTGGTATAGTTTATTTTCATTTAACGAGAAAATATTGCGCAGGAATGGTCTTTATCAGATTCGTAAATCGTTACAAGTCGGGCAGGGGTATAAGGGGCATAATAGGCATTCGGACATTTTTAGTAGATCTAATAACAATTATGTTACAAATTATTTGATCAATATTAGAACCTGATTAGTTTAGAGTCAACAAATAATAGTCGTTGACTGTCTGGCAATTTTAGTGAGGTGACGTTCCAACGGTTTGCTTTTAAAAATTTACAACAGGATTTTGGGAAAAAATGTTTAAGCCTGGATGTCTGTTCTCTGTGCTCTTGTCAACCATAATAATAAAATAAAAATAAATGTATCGTAACTGATAACATCGAAAGTAATTCAATAAGTGACAAAGATTTATAATACTGCAGAAAACCTACTTGAAGTGGCGAATGTGGTTTAAATTTCATTACCTATTTCGGAACACCTTGTTCAATATGCTAAAAATGCCTTCGCTCATGGACAAGATATATTTTCCTATATTATTCTCTTAATTGTATCATCGGTATATTCTTAAGTGACATTTAAACATTCATTAAAAAGTGTATAGCTTTGGTTAAAACAATGGTGCCCATTTCGTCCCGTATGCCCATTATGCCCCTTATACCCCTACACTTATTTGCATGTTTCGCACAAAACGAAATGGGACTAGCAAATGAGGAATGGGAATGAATTTCACATCTCTATTTTAAATATTTTATAGACAACGTGGTGGCCAAGATTACTTCACGCTGATAAAGATGCTCGAGACTATACAACTGTTTTTGACTACCTTTATTTGGTTAAACGAAAGACAACTTATGGCTAGATGGGAAGGCAGGGTTAATGAGCTCCGTTGGTGATATTGTTTCAATCTTGGAAATTTATACTCTATTCTTCTAGACGTGCTGGACGAGCTGATTGAGCGATAAAGATGTTTATCGACTGGCTACGAGAAATTGCTACTACGGGGGTCCAGTTAACGAATAAGCCTGTATTAATTGGGTAGCGAAGAAGGTTCGAAGATGACGATGGTTGATGCTGCTGAAAATGTTGCTATTATCACTTTTGGTAATGTGTTAAGATGTTTTTTTAAAAGTGGTTTTTAAGTAATCAGTAGCTCTTTGACCATATTTTTTTTATGAATTTGGCCTACAACAGCCCCATGTTGATGGAAATTATGTGAATAAAATCAAAAACGTTTTAGGTTTAGGCAGCTTTGAGGGACGATAAAATAATTTTAAAAGTATTGGAGTTAACAAACACTGAGTAATCAAATGTTTGTCATAGTGAGAGGAGTACCAATGTCCCAGGCCAACACCCATCATCATTATGTTCAGCCCTAATTCAATCTTGTCCCTGTTCCGTAATGAACGGCCAAACTCATTTACTGGTACTGGTTAGTTGAGAACGTTTCACCTGCCGACGGCGTTAATCGAACTTTAATTATTGTAATTATCTTTATCTGTTTTGCCGGTTGATTATCGTGTTCCCCGTTGGCGCACTAGGTACATACGGAGCATCATCTAGGCATGTCCAGAAGCGGCTTCCGATGAACCAAACGGTGGTGGCATCTGATTACTGTATAATAAAATAAATACTCGCATTGGCGTCCGGTTACTTCAGGCAACAGAGATTATATCGTCCGTCGTTGTCACATGGTAAATCCATACCTAATGATGTCGTCGGTCGTCGTATGGGAGCTGTGAAACACGCACGTTTCTTACCGAAGTAGCTGGTAATTGGATTACGGCTAGTGCTCATCTTCACAAATTTATCTATTCGGGTACCTCTATCCAAATCGGAATTCTGATGTCCCATAAGTTTTGTTGAAACCGTGTATAATGGTACATTTTTTGAATATTTTTTTCTAAGGGCTTTGCTAAAGGATCAGACGAACAGGCACCACTTTAAAATTGAGAATATGTTTATACCTGATACAATTCAGAAACTTATCCGAAGGTAGTAGATATTTTTCAAGTCTTTTTCTGTTTTAATCGGAACAATGTTCGATCATTTTAAGTTTACACTAGAAGAAATTTGTACACGTTATTAACTACGATTTTTACACATTTCCATAGGCAGTTTTGATAGATACTAAGGTTTGTTCAAGACAAAATCTGGGCTCTCGTGAAGATAAAACTCACTCAATATGAACAGCAAGCTTCAACTATAAAAAAATTTCGAAAATATTGGACAAAATTAGCTAAAGGTTTCAGAGAAGTCTGCACAGACCCTAATGGCTGAAATAAACTCAAAAGTTCGTAGTTTCTTTATGCAGCCTAATTAGGTAACTGTAAATAGTTTTAAGATGACTAATAATGCACAATTAAATGAATAAAAAATGCATCTTGAATTGAGCTAGCAGCAAATTGGTGTTATTCTAAATTTAATCTGTCCAGATTTTGTCGCGAACAAGGCTCAAGCGTGGTGGATAGTAAAACCACAGACAGACATTTAAACAAGAACAAAATCAATATTTGTGAAAATTTTCAAATCGCCGGCAAGCGCTAGCGTTAGCAACTGCTGCTTCACTAACACCACGTACTTCACTAAGTCGAGGTGCCCACTGATGTAGCGAAGTTCTTTCTCTGCTAGCATGTCAAAATATCACTCCGTCGTTCGCCACATACCACCCGATATTGACACAATGTTTTGACGTGCAATTAGATACCCCATAGCGACTACAAAACTGACAGATTTGCTTTTTGCTAGTTGTTTATTGTCATTTGGCGATTCCTTTTAAACTGACGGTTGCGGAATTTTACACACGCTGAGATTTATGCTTGAATGGCTGTGGTCTAAGTAAATAAACGAAAGGCGATGAAAGGAAAATCCTTATTATTCGTACAATTTATTCTTTTTTAACTTGTTAATCTAGTTGAATATAAATGAACACTTAGCTTGATCATTTCCAAAATGTTTCTTTGTGAGGATGTTCCTTTAAATTCTATTAGAAAAAAAGCTTATCCTTTGAAAGATTGTTCTTTTTGTCTGTGACTTACATACTTCTTCAGTGTCGTGTGTTCTACATGAAGATAACATCTTTAACTAAAATTTGTATTTATACTCATTCTTTGTCTTTTATTTTAATTAATGTAGATGTAGAGCCCAATGGTCTCTTCCGATTTGTTTTAACCTTCCTAATATATTGGGTCAGTTCTGGCCCCTGTAAACTTGAATGTACGCTATCTTTTATATTTTGAACGCCGGCTGACATTTTTGGGCTTTAATATTTACGAAGTTCTTCATTTTTGCATAAAATATATGTTCTTTTAAATCAGTTTAGGTGGACACAAGAGACAGTAGGATCAATATCGACCCGAATTCAACCCTTCGTAGAATTTCGAAATTTTAATGTAGAGTCAATATGTATGCACCATTTGAAAGGTTCTGGCCTCGCAAGTACATTGAAACGAAACAAAACTTATTCCGGTAACATTATCCCCCGGTAAACTGCTACAAAAGCAAGGAAGTTTTAATTTTGCTGTACAATGCTGACAAAAATGCATATAAAATATTACAGACTCATTGTAGAGAATTTTCATCCTGGAGCGACCACGGCGTAGTGGTCAACATCCATACCTCTCACGCCAAAGTCAGGAGTTCAAATCTCACCCCTGGACTCTCTAAAGCTTCAGTTTGCAAAGATAGATTGCGACGCCATCTCTGCGGCAAAATCTAAAACTAATCTGATCAATGTCAAATGGCTCACTTCATATTCCAAACAACTTTGCCGAGGATGGCAACTCTCTTCATAGAACGGAAACGTTAAGGGAAAGGCAATGTCCTGCTCAAACTCCGACGGGCAACTACGCCGAGCAAGTTGGTAGAAAACGCCACCCGTAACAATAAGAAGACCAGAATCATCCCACGTTAACTGCAGCTCTAAAATGAAGCCATCCGCAATGACGAGGAGCTGAAAAAACTTTTCTCCGGTGTGACCATTTCACAGGGTGGTGTCCTGACAAACATCCAGGCCGAGAAGAAAATATCAATCACGAACCATGTTCTCTCCGTCCACAATTATGATAAGTACTTTTCAGAACGACCAAATCAATTTGCCCAACTAAGAAGTTTCTCTTAAACTCAACGAAATGTCCATTGGTAATGCAGTCTGCCAGTTTTGTTTCACATTTGAAATTTTCTAACATTTATTTCGCATTGTCTTTGTGTTACGCTTTTCCTTTTATACAATGGTTCCCGAGGCCATTATATAAAAGGAGCTCGACATAGCTTGAAACCATCAGTGATACACATCAGCTCGGCTATACACACTCTTCTACTTAGCAACATTTTTGGTCGTGGCCAGTGATGTTCATATCCTCAGTGTGGTAGAGAGAGATTTTATTTGTTACACACACTCTTCCTACCTCAACGAGAGCTCTTCTCTCTTGTTTATATTCACCCTCGTGTTTGCATGCGGGTGCGCATGTGAGTGGAGAAAAATTGTTTTTATTCTCACTACACTCGAACACTCTAGAGTGAGAAGAAGAGCTCTCAAATTCACAGAAGCGAATGCAGATAAATTCCTCAGGCGTGCGCCCTAGTGAGCTCACTGGGTTCTTCTGCTAATATACAGCGGTGATTGCAAATTCGCTTTGACACTACATAACAAAGCAAGAAAGAAGAATGTTTCTTCCCGTTCCCTGTTTTCGGACATTTTCTACAACTCCGACAACGTTTTCTCTTCAATCGCACCAGCAAATCACAGAAAGAGCACTGGCGCGTCCTCGCACAAGTGTACGCGGCAGTGATCGCAGGCGAGAGCACGTGGGTGAAGACAGATGAGAGCACGTGAGAGCGGTCGTTAAAAAAGAGTGTGATTCACTCACTCCAAGCAGTTCCATCATAGGCGCACACTTTCACTCTGTCTATTTATTACCGAATGAAAGCGCACTTTGCAGTATCTGTGGTGAGTTATGGTTGTGTGTACCTCTGTGAAGGTACATATCTCACGCGTAGCTCTCGCTCTGGTCGTGGTAAAGGAGGAAAGACAACTCCCACTCGAACCTCGCCACATTGCAGTTACTAGTCGGTCGCATTCACTGTCTACTCCGGAAGGGCAACTACGGCGAGTTCGGTGCCCCCGTCTACCTCGTTGTGGTGATGAAATGCCTAGCCACTGAAGTCCTCGAGTTGGCTGGAAACGCCACCCGTGACCACAATAAGACCAGAATCATCTCACGTCACCTGGTCACCCACGTCAGCTGGTCATCCACAACGACGGGGAGCTGAATAAGCTTCTCTCTGGTATGCCCGTTTCACAGGTTGGTGTCCTTTTCAAGCCGTACTGCTGCCCAAGAAGACCGAGACAAAAGCCTTAGTGAATAATGGTTATTTATAGTTTTCCTTTGCTAAGTATGAGCTCAAATTTACCTGACCAATATTAGTTAACAACAATTGTTTTACAGTTTCTAGATGGAACGTTCAAAAATAAGTGTGTCAATATCGGAACTCTTATTAGATGGGGGTTTCAGGTCCTGACAGGGGGCTTTTTGGTGTTGCCTAAATTGAGAAGATGTGAATTTAATCTCCGAAACCAATTATCTCGACAATTATCGGCACTATTGGGACCGCTCCAAGAACAGCGAATAACGAAATATCATTCGAACCTTTTTAGGGTAATTTCAAGTGTTATAATGAGTTCACTTCCATAATTTTCATGGAGAATCAATAGTAAAGCCACACAAAGCATACACTGATTTTTTTTCACTTTGCGGTAAATTGAAGATAACACGTTTATTGGAATATATGTTATCTTGGAGCTATCAAGCGATCCTTAGACCCATTGCTGTCTATTGGGATCAATGGAGTTATAAAAAAAGTACTAACATGCCCAATTAAATCATTAATACAAATAGTTAACAGATATGATTTGTCTCAAATTGTACACAACGTAAATATGTGTTTTATGCCACCAAAGTTTTCTGAATTTGTCGTAGAGTTAGTTCTTCAAAAATCTTGGTACATTAAAGTCATAACAAGCTGCATTACTTATATTATGGCATAATCAATAAATACAATAACAATTACCAATTTTAAATTTTCCGTAGAAGACATTTTATGTCCAGAGAAGTCTGTCATTCTAACTTCAATGTTAAATTAAGGAACAAAGCTCATAATGATTGTTATTTTTATACAGCAGAAAATGGTAATACAAAAATAATTCAAGAGATTTTGATAGATTTTGAGTGTAGATTGGGAAACTAGGAAAATTGAAAACAAAACTCAGCTTGATCACTTTAAAAATAATAAAAACAAAAAACTGAAATTATTCTTCAAAATATCACTATTCAATGCGAGAAAATTCCTGTAATTTCCACTAGATAAAGCTTATCCACCAGAAATACATTTAAATTTCGTGTGATTTTGGGAAGTGGAAAATGCTTCGTAAAACCAAGTGCTTCGACAATACATTATCGATGCGGTCGTGGAAAATCTAGACCAGTCCTATAGGTGGTTCGCGAAACAGTTAGGAATCGACAATTAGACCAAGTCCCGTATGGTGAAATCTTTCAAGGAGACCCAGACGACTCCAGCGACGTGCTGGAAGCAGAAGAAAAGTGAAGACGACCAACCCTGTGGCCAGGAAGGCGAGGGATTACTTCAAGCGCAAACCAAACAATTCGATTCGGGGCGTGGTCAAAAAGGTCCAATTTTTGGTCTGTTTCGCCCAGCAGACAATGGAGCGGGTCGAACTTTATGTCTTCAATGTTAGGAAGGCGCCTAACTGAACCAATAAATAGAGTACGGAGGCCAAATCCCGTGCCAGGAAGCTGAAACGGGAGTCGTTGGTGAAACCGAAATGTATCTTGAGGCCGACAAGACGTACATTGAAGCAGACGCCAAGCAGATCCCCAGCATGGAGTTTTAATTCGACAAGTCCCGCCTGGATGTTCCGGCCAAGTTCCGGAGGAAGACAGCCGACAAATTGTCCAAGAAGTACTTGGTGTGGCAAGCGATTTGTGGATGTGGCAAATTCAGCAAGCCGTACATAATGACCGGCACCATCAACGGCCAAATATATAATGAAGAATGCCTCCAGAAGCGCTTAATGCCCTTCCTCCGGTCCCAGGAAGGTTAAACTTTGTTTTGGCCGGATCTGGCTTCGTTCCATAATGCAAAACCAGTGAACGAGTGATACGAAGCCAACAATGTTGTTTTTGTGCCGACGGAGGCAAATCCGCCAGAGTCGCCAAAACTTCGCCCAATAGAAAAATTCTGTGCGATTATGAAGAGCAAGCTCCGGAAAACAGAGGAAGTCTTCAAAACGACAAGGATTTGAAGAAGGAGTGAATTGAAGCGTGTAAAAAAGACTGCGCAAGTGTTTGACGGGTAGCGTTAAGGCTAGGGGATGCAAAAAGCAGGCTTATATTTGTTCATTTATTCCCTGAGAGTTTGAAAAATATCTGACATATAATGGAATTAGTGATCATTTTTGTCTGTTGCATTTTTTTCGAGTACAATCTATATAAGATGTTTTGTTTTTTCTTGTTAATGAAGACAGAAGAATTGCAAATTGCTAAATATCTACCTAAACCATATACAAGCGGAAAAGTTTCAATAAGATGCACTATGGCATATCACTTTCAGGAAACAAACCAGCATAGTGACAGGTGTGTATGTCTTCGATTTCCAATGTTTTCGTTTGCTACGAAGAAGTTGTACACTTGTGTACAACATGTTCGCCACGTGTGTTAGCCGTTCTCTAATGAAATGCTGGAGGCAGTATCTGAGCAAGACAAATATGATAAAAATGACATAAATATTGCACGAATAAGAAGAAATGGAGAAAATCAAAACTTTCAAGTTGCCCTTTTGGTAAGCTAAGGAAAAGATTAGAGCAGAGCGTTGATATTGAATCGAATAGTTTATATTTTTCAACCCATAATGATTAAGAAATAGGAAATACTGTCGACAGAGTAAATATAATGGTACATACGTGGCTATTTCCTCACTTGTAACATGTACCAGTACTGCAATGACGGTGACTGCATTTATAGATACTTTATAGCTTCCGGCGATCATGAATTTCTTCACTCTATTTGTTTACTTTTGCACTAGCTGTAACCTACACGGCCATTGAGTCTTACTCATGGGTAAGGAAAGGTTTAGCCCAAGAGCGAAGTAGAAAATATAGTCACATACATTTGAGAAACATTTCAAATCATTGATTGATATATACCTGTGGCATTTTCTAATTATTGAGTAATAGCTCACTCAGACAATAATTGACCTACGGTTTCAGTAAATAGAACTTAAATATGAGTCAGATTCAATGGCAGTGCACAAGCGACCACGGCATGCGTTGACTGGGGAACATTTTCTTTTGCCAATTTGTACCACCCGCAACCATGCTGGGTGACTCGTGCTAAGCATAGCGCTTCGCCCGTAGGTTGGTTTGTGCTACGTTTGCTGGTGCACCTTATTTCAACTATGAAATTACAATAAATTGACGGTAATGACGGTCATTACCGTCAATATCGTTGCTATTATGATGGCTGTCCTGGCACCACCAGCGAAGTTGAATCTCCTGGTCATCAGACTTGCAGCTATGATCCATTGATGAACAGCTCACACTGTATTGGGAACAAATATTGATATTCGCATAATTTCACTTGAATCTTTGCTCACTGGATCATCGATTGATTGCCAAAGGGAAACTGGGCATAAGTAAAAACGGGCAGCATAATGATCGCTTATTTTCTTATTCTAGGCTTATTACACTTCTGTTGTGAGCGGTTTACCGGCTTAGTGTTCTAGTTACTAATAGAAAGCTTCCAATGCCAACACCAATGCATGGATTTTATATATTGTATGGCAATCAGAAAATACTCAGCGCCCGGGGAAGGTAATGAATTTTTCAATTGTTGTGTTGGGCAAGTATCAGTGATATTATTGGATTGCAAATTGAAAAAAAAAAGCTTTGAACAAAGTAACAATTATTATTCCAAAGAACGTATTCGGTATGTAAAATAAAATGTATGATCAGTGCGCAGAATTAAAATTTTCGCTATCGCAATGCCCCGCAAGCGCAAGGGAAACCGCCCTATGTCGCTTCGCGGTAGGCATTCGTAAATTAAATCTTCCCAACCCGTAAAAACAATTGCAATTACCCTTTTGTTTGCTTTCTCTCACGCCTCCGATGCGATGCTCGCAGTTTATTTTGGAATCTGTCCGAGAAATGCCAGCCAAACCGCAAGCGACGACCACCAGGAGAGCTGTTTTCGATGTAGTTATGAACGATTTAATGCCTTATTGGATCGCAAATAACGCAGTGTGTACCCTGAAACAGGTCCGATTTGTTTTTGAGACCCCGCGTTGCAGTTCAAACTCGGAGAAAGATTGAAGTAAAACTTAAAGAGTTGTTACCTCTCCGTCAAGTAATCGTGTGAGCTTTCGACACAACTTCAGCGAAACTGGTTTGATTCCATCGCTGTAAGTGGGACCTTTATCCGCGGATCGAGACTGAATCTTCCAGTGAACTTCAAACCGGTTGCGACTGCCGCGACGAATTAATATCTATATCGATATGCGACTCAAATTTTAACAGCAATAATTTCACAGGTGTTCGACGTTCGATGGTGGCAAATGTACTATCAGATCAATGTTGAAATTGATTCGGTGTTTTCATGAGTGTTTCTTCGAGCTGATGAAGAGCGGTTTTCTTGTGTCCATGGTGCCGGCCACGTTAGTTGACAAAAATGGTGCTTAGATAGTTCAACTATAAAATTATGGTGTTTCCATATATATGATGTTTTGGATTACTAAGCATGAATTAGAATTTTACGATTTAAAACAAGGCATGAAATGAAATAATTTAAAAAAAATATCGATGAAACATACTCACAGAAGCCATAAAAAAGTATGCAAAAAGACTGCCATCTCAAGCTTATGCTTTCTTATAGTAAACCATAGTATAAGGAATGTATCAGAAATAAGCTATCCACATACTATATTTGCGTTGTACGCGTGTATAGTATGTGGATAGCTTATTTTGTAATGGTTTTAATGTGCTCATCATAGTATGCTCTGCAGTTGTCTGTCATCTAACGTTTGTTTACTTGTTTGCACGGTTTAAATTCTTCGTTTTCAAAATGGCTCGCATTGAAAAAGAAGTGGAAATGGAGGTTTTGGACACATGGCTACGTGAAAAAGGGTCAAACTGTACGACAATTGGTAAAGCTCTTTGGAATACATCACGCGAGTGAAAAATCCATCATTACCAAGTTTGGGGAATACTGATCTTTGAATAAACTGCCAGTAAGAGGCAGAAAACACGGATCTTTCAACTCCAAACTGAAACAAAAAGTGGTAGTGCTAATTCAGCAGAAAAATAAAATCAATGTCAATGCGCGATTTGGCAAATAAAGCGGGAATCAGCGTTGGAATGATTGAACGTATCAAGCAAGGCGCAGCAACAAGGGCCCAGAAATTGTGTTAGCGAGTTTTGCAGCAACCAGATGAATGTATTTTGATGGACAACGAGACCTATGTCAAAGACAACTCAAAAACCCTCAGGTCCACGATTGTAAGTCGCAGGGGAGGATTTAAGCGATGCAGACGAATGTTGGTCGAACAGTGCTGGTATTGCAAGCAATATGCCTCTGCGAAGCCAAAAAAAAATTCACTACCGGAACTATCAATGTGTCTGCAGTAGAGGTTGCTGCCTCTTTATCCGAAGCATAGTACCCCTCCACTGTTTTGGCTGGATTTGGCGTCAGCACATTACGAAAAAACAACTCCCAATTGGCTCATGAAAAAGTTAAAAGATTTTGTTGAGAAAGACAACAATCTGCCAAACTGCCATCAGTTTCGGCCCATCGAACGCTTTTGAAAATTCGCAAATTCGTGCAAGAATAATATTGATTTCATCCGGACTTGACAATGTTCAAGTTGAATTCAGTAGAGTAAAGAATCATCTATTTGTTTGAATAAAACATAAATTTTATATGATTTGAATGAAAAATGGATAACTTATTTTCGAAACAATCCTTAGATAACCGAACGCTTCATAGTTGCTATGATTTGATTGGCCACAACAAGTTAAATTTCATCCAGATCCAGATCCATTGAATATGTGTTATTATGTAGTCTACCATTTATTGGTTGATGTTAAATTAACAAAAAATAAAAATTCAATGAAGCTGTATATAACACACGACAGGTTGACGTAGACTTAGTTAAATCGTTTGATGAACAATATGTTCAACATTTAAGGTTGAAGGATTCATCATCAACTTTCAGTCTTCATCAAAATTTTGAAAGCAATTTTTTCGTTCAAAATTAATACATAGTTCGTGAAAATGTATTCACTGTATTCCGCTTGCCAAGCGAACCTCCGTGAATACATTTTCATTTCCAGAATTTCAATATCAAACGAAAAAACTGCTTTAGATTTTTTGGTGATGACTGAAAATTGATGATGAATCCTTCAACCTTAAGATAAACCCACTTAAGCCCTCGTAGCGAAACATTGGAACGCCGATGCTGTTCTAATAGGACTTTGCATTGGCGTAAGCAGGTAATGCGTGTATCGAAAATAAGCTATCCACAAACTTTCTTTCAAATTATGTTGAAACCGATATTTTATTCATACAGAAAATTGATCCTTTATTGTACGAGGTTAAACTTGAACATAATGAAGACCGGATGAAATTTAAGTTATTCCTTCACTAATTTTCGAACTTTGGATCGAATGCTCTTCATCAAGTTTCGGACAAGTGTTGCATCGCATTTTTTGGACGCTTGAGCCCAAATTTTTTTGAACTCCTGCATGTTCCCAGCTGCCTTACCAGTCTTCTTGAAGACCCTCTTCACGATTGCCCAGTAGCGTTCGATGGGTCGAAGCTGAGGGCAATTTGGTGGATTGATATTTTTCTCAACGAAATCTATACCCTTTTCCGCAAGCCAATTGAGAGTGGTTTTGGCATAGTGAGCCGACGCTAAATCCGGCCAAAACAGTGGAGGTGTACTATGCTTCTTAAGGCAACAATCTCTTCTGGAGACACTCAGTTCGATAGATTTCCGCATTTATAGTTCTGGTAGTGTTAAAAATTGTTGACTTCAAACCACAGGAACAAATTGCTTGCCATATCAGTACCTTTCGACCGAATTTCTCCACTTGAATCGACCTGTCCGCATCGCTCACATCCTCTCCAACGACGGCAGTAAAGTATTGTGGACCTGGAAGGGTTTTTGAGTCCTCCTTTACATAGGTCATTGTGATGATGACATCGACCAGCTGGAGACCATTACCCTTGTCACGTTATATATAGGTGAGAATCAACTAGGATAAGAAAATTTAAAAAATAATTATAGGTTCAATAGTTGTATTGATAGTCGCGGAAATCTCGAACTGGTTTTACCTTCCTTATGCATAAGGAAAAAGTTACTCATAGTGCATGCAGGGTCAAAAAAGACCCAAAACTTTGCTTCGCTGGCAAAAATTTATTTATGAACCGATTTTTAAAATTTTGCCCAGGTAATCAAAAAGCATTAGCATATGCAGTAAACCAACCCTAAATCTGCATTTCAGATACTACAAACATTATATTAGCTTTATATCAGCATCTTGAATGCTATCTGTTGTAAAGTAGCATTTCAAATGCTATTTAAATGCTTGTAGCCTGTAATAAGCATTTCGAATGCAAAATAGCAATAATGAAGCATTACAGTAAATCAGCCGTATATTGGGCAAAAAGTGGCATTTATGTTGCATTTAAGGCCAATAAAATGCTTGATAGGGTTCCGTAAAGACGCTTTCGAACTGCTTATTGATTACCTGGGTGGTCTCTCATGAAACGTGTAGATTCTGCAGACTACATTCTTGTCTGATTTTAATAAACTGGCAATTTTGGGCACATAGAAACCCAGAACCGGTTCCGATATGCATCCGAAGAGGACAAATTTGGAGCCTCATATATTTGGCACGATATTTTCGAGTATCAGTTTGCAAAACCTTGAAACGTTACATATACTTGGAGCTCAAAAATTGTCCTCTTTTAGTCCTACCACAACCGTATCCAGAGTATTCGGTTGCCCAAATGTCCTGGTTTGATGATCTTGAATATCAGTATTCAAAACCATGAATTTTGAGCCGTCGAACGGTACAAATACATGAGGCTAAAAAACTGTACGCTTTGGGTACCACTGGAACCGGTTTCAGAGTATCCAGAAGTGGCCAAATGTCCTGTTATGATGTTCTTGGATATCAGTATTCAAAATCATGAATTTTGAGCCGTCGAACGGTACAAAAAGTTAAGGTTTCCGAATTATCCTCTTTGGGCCCTACCAGAACCGATTCCAGAGTATCCGGATGTGACCAAATCCTTTGGTTGGTCTATGACATGATGTTTCTGATGATCAGTATTCGATACCGTGAATTTTGAGCCGTCGAACGGTACGAATATATTAAGATCCAAGATTGTCCTCTTCGAATGCATACCGAAACCGGTTCTGGGTTCCTTTGTACCCAAAATTCCCAGTTTATAAAACAACAAGCCGGCATGTCGTTTTTAGGATCCATACCTTTTATTTAAGACAAAGATATATAAAATCGGTTTAAAAATAAAACTTTGGGAGCGTGTCAGAGTCTTGCACTATGTGTAATCTATTGAAATAAATAAATGAGTCACCCCAATAGCATCCTTACTGTTGGTTTAAATCGGTCCTGAAACTCGATGTTTTGATGTATCCTTGTATTCCAAATAAACCACCCATACCTGTGAGTGGCCCCAACTAAAACCTTTTACTGTTGGTTTGAGTCGGTTCTCAAACCCGAAAATTTAACGTAATTGTGTAATCTATTGAAATAATTAAATGAGTTACCCCAACAGCATCCTTATTGTTGATTTTAAGCAAACTTCAAACTTGATGTTTCAATGTATTCGTGTATAGCATTGACATGAACCACCCAAACGTGTTAGTAACCCCAACAGCATCCTTACTGTTGGTTTTGATCAGTTCTCAAACTCGATGTATTAATGTGTTCTTGTATTTTATTGCAACAAACCACCCACACTTGTGAGTGGCCCCAACAGCATTCTTACTGTTGTTGCCATGATTTTACTGTGCAGAGAGTGAATAAACCGAAAACATTGTCAAATATCTTATTTGCTGCAGATGTCAGCTGAATTCAGCAAACCGTTTACCAAAATGCCTCCTGATGCAAACCCAATCGTTTCATCCATCATTCCTTCTCGTGGAAGTGGCTTCTTTTATGGCGAGTACCACGTCAACTTATTCCTACCCATTCTTTAATTGATTCGCATTTTTACGTGACCGGCGCCGGTACTTACTATTATATCATTGAGATCACCTGTTCTTATACATTGATTATGTATTTTAGTTCCAAACATTATCTGTCGGTTCTCTGTTAAATTTCAACTGTATTTTTGATTCACGCTCATGACATGAAACTTTATTTGGAAATAAAAAAATGTTGAAGACAGAAACACATTCAAAACTGAGGTATTATTATTCCATACTTTGAGTAACAGAAGCCATCTGCAATTAAATGCTAAAAAATTCAACTCGACTGCTTCGAAAAGAAACATTCACAATGTTTCAATTACTTTAGGCAACCAGAATGTACACAGAAAAAAGTAATGAATTTCATCAGGCGCGAAAAATTTACTCTCCTTTAACTTCAACCCAAAGGAGGCGTAAACAACGAAATTGTTTACAATCTTTCATGCGACATACAACAAAGTTTGCAATTTCCCATACAACAGACTAGATGCAGGCGTTATCTGACTTAAATCTACATGAAATATCCCATTATTTTCAGCCAAATCTAGCATTCCCTAGTCAAATCTAGCATTCCCAGACTTAGGTATTATTTTAGACTCTAAACTCACTTTCATTGACTACTACAATGATTAGTATGATAGGCTTTATGAAACGTTGCTGTTATAACTTTAATGGCCCGCACACGAATACTAGAATATTGCAGTAAAGTCTGGTCACAATTTCCAGTCACACGAGAAGAAAGAATAGAGTCAGTATAAAAGGAATTCTAATTGATGTGCTCCGTAAGACTTTTTTGTGCTCGACAAGCCTGTGTGTCCCTTACCGTTTTATAGATCTCGACGTAATAAACAATATCGTTTCACAAAGAATTAATGCAATGAAATTTGAACAAAATTAAACTTTTACAATTCATAACGGCATTTGCGACATCAACAGTTATTTGTAACTAATATCAAACTTTGCAAAATCGATAAGATAAATAATGGTTATTTACATTAAACATTGCAACAGTTTTGATACAGGATCGATTCCCATGTCAGAAACATTTTAAAAAAATGGCTGAGCAACTCCACGTGGTTGCGCTTTTTTTTTAAACTTTTCGAGTTGATAAAGTAGATCTTTGAGTCATGCATGCAACCACCTCACAGACGTTTCTTCTTAATTTGTAATATAAAATTTGTAGTTCTTGGTATTGCTTTTGTACTAAACACGAATGTTCTTTCTGTGTCTACAAATGCTTCGTGCTCGTGATAGGTGGTGGTATTATTTACGAAGGTAATAATTCAATAATTCATAAAAAGTACAAATATGTTTGGTTGCAGTAAACAGCGGTTAGGTTCGTCAGTACTACCATTGATTTTGTAATATAAACAAAAGTTAGTTTTCAGTGTAAGTACTGGGTGATTCACACAAATTATTTTCACTTGCGCCACTTCAAATAGATAACCGAAACAATAGATGGCACGCAATGCTCGATAATAATAGAGTGAGCATCAAGGCATCAACACACACGTTCACAACCGATGCCATCATCATTCAATTCTCCGAACATTTTTACATAAGTACAATGCAAGTGAGACTAATATTACTAGCGCCGAACTTCAAAACAGCATGATATATATGAGATTATTTAATTATGAGAGGAATTTGGGTAGAATGGACAATTTACTGAGGTCAACCCTTAACGAAACTATCACTATTGGATTCTCCGGACATTTTTACAAAAATAAATTGCAAGTGAGAGTAATATTGCTGGCGCCAATTTGCAGAACGGCATGGTATATGAGGTTATTAAATTGTGAGGGGGAATCGGGTAAAATGGACAATTTACAGCGGTCAACCCTTAACGAAACCATCACCACTCGGTTTTCCGGACATATTTTCATAATTACAGTGCAAGTGCGAGCAATATTACTGGCGCCAATCTTCCGAACCACATGGTATATGAGTTTATTCAAGAATGTGTGAGAGAAAATTGGGTAAAATGGACCACTTCCTGGCATCCGGTCAAAGTAAAATTTGTTCCGTACAGTTCTTCAGGTTTTTTTTGCAAATTTAACAGTGCATTTGGGTTCAATACGAGTAACATCCAAGTTTAGTTTTTCGGTAATAATTCCAGTTTGCATCCAAAAGGAGGGGCCAAAACGGCAAATGGGTACTCATTGTGGTCAACCCTGAATGAAACCAAGACCATTGGATTTCCCGCATTTTTTCCATAAGATAAGCTCGGGACTCCTACCCTCTTCGCCATTCAAATTATGTGGATTTTGGATCCATTTTTGCCTATTGTGCGATGCACGCAGACCCGTCATCCCTAGTTTATTCTCTGGGTTGACTTTAGTGCAAATAAAATCTGTGAGTAATAAAAGCTTTCCATAACTATGAGGATTAACTTTTCTAGGCTACACGGAGCAATTAAGTGTGGGATGCCAACTTTGGGTATGATCATGTTTATATTTGGACAAAACGAATTTAGATCTGCTCAATTGTATGTATTTCTTTAAATATTGATCAAACTAATATAACACCTTAAAACTGATTTTGCAATCTTTCATGCATCGTTAATTTGCAACAGAATTTAATTGGAACCCCAATCGAGCTCGAAACCACCCATGTTGACATAAAATTAGCATCGCTATACTTTCTAGCCTGAATGAAGCGAGGAAGTATATAATAATCGAAAGTGTGAAATTCCGATCAAACGCTGTCCAGCGACGGCCGGGAAGTGAGTGGTATTACGTCACGCTGATTTTCGCGCTAATTCTTGGCCATAAACATTTTTTACAATGCATCGAAAGTGTGACACGTTCAACTGACTGTTGCACAAAGCGCGAGATTAGTGAGAAGGCATGACCAAATCAAACCGTACGGATTGTGTGACATATTTGCATCCTACAGTTTTTGGATATGCCCTGTTCGATCTTGCCACTCTTACATAATGGCCTAAAACGAACGGTTTTTCTTTTTGCAAAGTATTCATCATATTTCTGGAACCATACAACCGATTGGAGTTTTTTTTCATTTGGTGATTGCTGTGTACAATTCGAGAAACTCAACCTAGCTCTAGCAATTAGGGATTTGTGTTTTTGTGACATATTCCTGCCATATATTTTCAAAGCAATCATAAGATTTATGTGATTTACAATAATTTGATGGGTTTTTTTTCTTTATTTTACCTACCTTCGTTTTACCTTTTTCACTAGAAAATAAAATATTCAATTTGTTCAATTTTAATGAATGTGGACATCTGGTGTACCACAGGGTTCCCATCTAGTCCATTACTGTTCATTTTGTTTGTTAACGATGTGGACCACGTTTTAAGTCGACTGAACGTTTCAATATATGCAGACGATATGATAGCTTATCTAGAAATATGGTAAATCATCTGATCTTGTAGTATTTCAGAATGTAATTAAAAATTTTCACAACTGGTGTTCAAAAAATTTGCTCGAGCTTAATGTGAAATGCAATTCTATATCATTTTCAAGAAAACACGTTATAAGACAAGAAGCAATACCTATAGGCCAGAACACAGTCAAAGATGCAGTGAAGTTAGAGACTTAGGTATTATACGCAACACAAAATTAACGTTTGTTGATCACTATAATAACATTATACATACGGCAAAAAACATGCTAGGGTTCATTAAATGATTTAGCTTTTACTCTAAAGATCCATGCACAATCAAAACGTTGAACATAGCATATGTGAGACCCCTTTTTGAATATTGTAGTATAGTTTGGGATCCATATCAAGATACTCATGAAAACCGTATTGAATCAGTCCAGAAACAGTTTTATTGAAATCAGGAAGAAAATTGCATTTTCCATTTAATTCCAGCTGCTTTCTTCGACAGATACGTATGTGTCTGCAATTACATGTGCAGACTTCTTCAGTGTCTCGTACTAATAACTCGGACTAGTACGAGATACTGAAGAAGTCTACACATTGATAGACGAAGTACGCGTATCTGTCGAAGATAAGCAAAGGTAGTTGGAATTAAATGGAAAATACTAATTTTTCTTCTAATTTCTAGTTACAGGTATTCCACTAAACAGCTCAAACCCTTTAGGATTCAGTTTTTATTGTTTGCTCTACCTAAATTAGGTTGGAAAACTTTACAACTACAATCCTATGAGTCACGATGCATGTTGATAAATTTAGACGAGCTTAAAAAACTAAGAGAATTTGCAATGATAGCTTTTATAAACGACGTTATTGCACAAAGAATGAATACTACAGATATATTAGAAAACCTAAATGTTTATACTCCCACTCGTATTCTTAGAAATAGTCATTTGTTTTATATTAACAATCACAGAACTAATTATGCCAAGAATGGGCCACTAAATAGAATGATGTCCTGTTATAACAAATATTGCGAAACAATTGATGTAACAATGAACAATAACACGCTTACAAAAGTTTTCTTTAGGAGTTTACCCAGGTAACCTGGTATGCATAAATAGACATTAAGTATATCATGTAATAGAATTGGTCTACTTTGATTGACGACAAATAAGTAAATAAAATAAATAAAATTTCAAAGGAATTCATAATTGTATGATTAAATTGAACAAAATCAAATGATCACTAACTATACAAACTAGATTTCTTCGATGCATGTTTCATGACATCTAACATTATTATGTCTTGATATTACAATTTCAATCCCCTATGCAGAACACCAGATGTAAGTCCAATTTGCGGATACATTGCTTACAGCAACTTCTATAAACTTCTATATTTCTATTCAGCGTAAGCTAGAATAACCTTGTTGGTATCAAACAACGTTTGAGGTAACACACAAAAACATAAACACATTCTAGTACATTCTCTCACACCCTACCTCATGCATGGAGGTACCAACAAACCTACAATAAAAAATAGACCTACTGTGATGTTCCCTTTAAGTTGAGCACTGAAGAAGTCTATAAGTCGCAGAGAAAATAGGCCTATCTGTCAAAAGATAAGCTTTCTCTAGTGGAATTTAAAAAAAAATTAGCTCGCGTTTACTGGTGATAATTTGATAAAAGTCTTTCAATGTTAAATTTTTAATTTTTAAAAAGTGATCAAATGAAGTGTTCATCACAAACAATTAAAACAAAGTGAGAGTAGATATAATTTATCATGCTATGACCAATCATACCATGACATACAAATCTATTATAAAACTGGATTGGTTTCTTTCCACGTTTTATGTTTTTGTAAAGACTGAATCTATATGGTGAAAATCTCTTTAAATTTTGATGTTTCGCTTAGATAGTTTGACATATTCGTTTTTCCATGGTTAAAAGTTTTCTAGTACAGCATCATGCACATGCATTCAAGCTCTCAAAACTTACAAGTTATAAATCGTGTAAAGTGCTGAGGCGTTTCGTTTATTGGAAAATTTTATTTAAAAAGTATTTCATCCAGTGCTGAGCTCCATCACGGTACTGACAGCGTTAGAATTGACAAATGAGATTCTTGCAATTGACAATCAAAGCAACTGAAGAGCTTCTCACTCTCTCAAACTTCTCATTATCATGAAATAACAACCGAAAGATATTTCTCTCGCGTTTCTCACTCATTTTTTATATCTTGTACAAGTGTTATATGATACGATCGTATCACCAAGAATACATATACCGTCATGGAAATTGACCGCCATTTTACTTCTCTAGTAAACAGACGATCATGATGGTCATCGTTAGTAGCGGTGTTTCTTCCGTCAAAATCAGGAGACATTACCCCGTCAGTGGCGATATGGCCGCAGATTGAGGGTTGTTGTTTTTTTTTCTCCTTTAACCCTTATGTGTTTCAAAATTCCTAAAATTTCGCCAGAAGGATATTTATCAACGTTTAGTGGCCATCTGATGATTTGTCATCGGACCTGCCATTCCGGAACAGCTTCCCGTGGAGCCTCGAGTAGCCATGAATATTTTCAGAAGGAAAACCTGGCAATATGGGTTTGTGGGCCTCGTGAGACCCGACGGGAACCTGTTCCTAGATGACCGTTCCGAGGACAAATTATCAGGTGGCAACAAAACGTTGAGAAAAAGCCTTCTGGAGAACCTTTATAATTTTGAAATGCATATTGCCAGGGTTTCCTTCTAAATATGGTTATGGCAACTTGAGAACCCACGGGAACCTGTTCCAGAATAACTGGTTCGGGAACTGATAATCAGATAGCCACAAACCGTGGAGAAATAGCCAACTGGGGCAATTTGATGAAGTTGATGAAGACAAATCATCAAATGGCCACAAAACGTTCAGAGATTTTGATACCAATTTTACCAGGGTTTCTTTCAAAGTTTGTTTCTGGCAACCTGAGGACCCACGGGAACCTGTTCCAGAATAACCGGTTCGGGGACAGATCATCAGATTGCAACAAAACGATAAGAAATATCCACCTGGAGAAATTTCTCGAATTTTGATACCCATATTGCCAAGGATTCCTTCTAAATATTTTTATGGCCATTCGAGACCCCAGGGGAACCTATTACAGAATGGCCGTTCCAGGAACAAGTTGGCATATGATCCACAATAAAATAGAATTAGCTCGTTGGGAATTATTCCAGGGATCCGGGAAATCCATTCGGAATTTCCTAATAGTGTATCCGTACTGGACCGCAGCCCTGGCAACCCGGATTTCCGGGAACCAGATAAATCCAAACGGATATTGCCGATAATATCCATGAGGGGGTGAGTATTTGAATCTAACGGTGCCAAAAGAATTAAAATTGGACAATAATTGCAAGAGGTTAACACCTATTATGCTGAAAATATGTTGTCTTGCATATCGTTCTCAGTGATAAATAGTGAGTGATTGATTTTCCTACTCTCTTCATATCACATTCTCCAGCATTCTTCATATCACATTCTGCATGCTTTTGTCACAAACGGTCAAATGAGATCAACCAGCTTGTGAGTGAAACAGTATTTGACCATCATTCGTGAGTTCAGATGATCATGAGAAGATGATGGTCATAGTCTTGTAACCATCATGAAAATGCACAGCACTGATTTCATCACTTTGATTGTAGTTCTGTATTCTCCCATGCGCGGAGTATCGATCTGTGATGAAATTTATTAGAAGCAGATAATTTCTCATCTCCATGCGAGGCTCTATGAGTGGACAGTAGTTTATGTAGAAATGAGGAGAATGTATTGATAGTTTCGCATAAAGTATTGGCAGGCTTTGAAATTGAAAGATGCAGGTTTGAAAACGAGCGGAGAGCATTGAACGGGAGCAGCTCATCAGGCACATAATCTTTTACCAAGCTACGCCAAATGAAAATAACTAACCTTATGATTTTGTAGTTACAGGTATTCCACTACAAAGCTCTAATCTAACAAATATAATATTATAATAATTGTGCGCATTCCCACACTCCACAAAAAAAAAATTAATGTTAACAAGCGCGTAAAATGTCCCCTCGTTGAATTTCATGCCAATGGAGGTGTAAACACCTTAATTGTTTGCAATCTTTCATAATACAGGCTAAATCCAGGCGTCATCTGGCTCAAATTTACGTGAAATATCTCATTATTTTAAACCAAATCGTGCATTCCTTTTATGTGTATTTGATAATACAGAAAATTCAATGACTGCGTTGGTCAGTCGAAAGATTTGTTGACTGGACAAGGGTTCGTGGAGTCACCAGTACCTTGTCATATGAAGACACGCGGCCACTCTGGCCGTAGTCTTCCAAAGGTCCTCATTGAGATCGAGTTGGCCCTGCTACAACAATCCATCACGTAGGATATTCTTTCGGGCAACCTGCTGAGGATAATCCTGCAAAGATGAGTAATCCTTGCACAAACACAGGTTTTATCACATCACTTCACATCATCACAGCCTACCATGTACACTTCATTTTTTTATTTCTGCTTAATCTTAGTGTCCGAAGTATAACCTAAGCAGGCTTTATTAATAGGGCATGATCCAATGCGTTATTACAACCGATAGCACTATTTTAGAGCAATCAAATTTAAAATGTCTGGTCATATTAAGTAGCACACTTAAAGTAGATATTTGAACGTAGCTGTGAATATGATGTTGCTTTATATTTATTAATCATTACTTTTTGAATATTGATGCATTTGCTACACAAAATTATTATATTATTTGTATTATATAACATTAGAATTTGACTATCAAGCCTCCTTGAGATTGCTTGGAATAAATATTTGAAAGCGGTTCACATAATGGAGACCGTGTGCAACCATATGTACTCATCTAGTGTAGAATAGCACAAGCACAAGCAGAGCAGTATTTTTAACTGCAAGAACCCCCTTCGGGGAAATAATAAGTGAGTCAGTTCTATCAATTCCAGCTACCTGAACAACATTCCACTTTGTTCCATCTAATGCTCCATTATTCCCAAAATGAATGCAAATAACAATTAAAGTCAATAAACATTCGCCGAAACTTTGGATAGTAATAAAATCCACCCGACAACGCAGAGACCCCTGTGGTGAAAACATTGCGAATGATTCAGATATCCAACACCAAGCACCGCCGTCTTGTGCACCCTTTCACAAGCTCTTTTTGGTTCAAACGCAGGCCCATAATCACTAATAACAAAATTATACGAGGCGCTGATTTATGTCTTAATTTACATTTGTCCGGCGCATGTATTTATTTATGCGCAGCGAGCCGCTATTTTAAATGTTAACATAATTTCGTGGCAACTCTTTCTCTTCTCCGTCTATTTGTCTGTTGTGTTTGCTGCATGCAAAAAATACCTCCGTTCCAATAGCTTTGCTGCCAACCATCAGCAGGAGGAAATGAACGAGAACTTATAATCGTCCAGTTATGAACAGTTATAAATTTTCTTATTGACCACAGTTGAGAGGTGCGACCAACGCTATCGACTGCCATCGGCTGCCGTCGTTCAAAGTAGTAATAACTGAATTATTCTATTAGGTACGTTTATAAGCTCAAACTAGGGCTTGTTTGGAGTTCGATATTTGGACGTAAATCCCCGTCATTATCACGCCATAGGAGATCTGTGCCCAGTCAGTCAGTGGGGCAAAGCTAGGGAAATCCGCGTTGCATTGATAGGACTTTGAACGCGCTGCTCAGACCAGGAGACTAATGGTAGGCTACCAACCAGCAAATGGCTCTAATGAAATGACAACAGTAAGTCATAACTTATTTTTATCGTTTCGTAAATGTCACAACATTTCATGCCATTATTGCAAACCGATAATTTGGATCGAACGTGTTCAGTTCGCCAGAAGGGAAGCAGATAAACAGTAACTGACACTAAGCACTGGCCGTGGCCAATGCTTGCGCAAATGGCTGATGATCAATTTTATCAACAAAAACTGAGTGGGTCGACAGTGTCTTTCAATTTCGTTTCATAGAGAGTATTCTTTTTCTTTAGATATTTTATTAACTTCCCTTCTGAGTATTATTGTTGATTGTTGTTACTCAAAAACAGGCTGGGTAATATCCCTTCGATGTTAATCCTTTGCACATATTATGTCATATATGTATGAGAGAAACGTAAATCTGCTATTTCGTCCCAAACGGAAACTTCTATAACTTTGATAGATTATGTGAAGTTCTTAAATTTAATTACATATATGGGAGTCGCATCGATGGAACTAATTTGCCTACATTGCACAGTGGGCAAAAATTGATCCAAAATCCCTTTAATATAGACGGCTAGCTGGATAGCTGCAATTATCGTGCAATCACGCTACTGAGCGCCGCCTACAAATTGCTCTCCCAAATTTTATGCCGCCGCCCATCACCCACTGCAAAGGAGTACGTGGGGCAATACCAAGCGGGATTCATTGGTTCCCGCGCTACTACGGACTTGATTTTCACGATTCGACAAGTGCTGCAGAAATGTCGCGAATATAACGTGCCCACACACCATCTTTTTATCGATTTCAAAGCAGCTTATGATCTTCAGAAAGTCTGTCTAACTATTAAGCTTCGCCGACGACGTTGATATCGTAGCACGTAACATTGAGACGTTGGCGGGAACGTACATCAGACTTAAGTCTGAAGCTGGTAGGATTCGGTTTGTGATTAATGCGTTGAAAACGAAATACATGAAGCGAAGAGGCTCACGAGAAGACAATGTTAGCCACCTACCACGAGTTCAGACCGATGGTGAAGAAATCGAGGTAGTAGACGAATTCGTGTATCTGGGCACATTGGTTACCGCCGATAACGACATCAGCATATAGATGCAAAGGCGCATCATGGCTGGCAATCGTGCCTACTTTTTGCTTTCCGAAGGACGCTGATATCGAACCAAGTTCGCTGAACTACAAAGTTTGCTATCTACAAGACATTAACGAGCCCGTTAGTTCTCTACGGCCACAAAACATGGACATAGCTAGTGGAGGACCAACGTGCTCTGGGTGCTGCAGTTGCTGAGAGAACCTCCCATCGTACATATCGCTAAAATCGGTCGACTATGAAGGGCTGGGCATTCGTAACAATCGGATGACAGTCCTCATAAAACGGTTCTCGAAAACGAACCGACGGGTACAAGAAGAAGAGGCGCGCAACGAGCAAGGTGGATCGATCAAATAGAAGGTGACCTGCGGACTCTCCGCAGACAGCGAGGCTGGCGAGGTACAGCCATGGACCGATTACAATGAAGACAACTTCTGTGTACAGCAGAGGCCACACTGGCCTTGGTCTGATTGGAATGGACTGGACTTAGGCGGATCAGAGAAGTCCTAATAAACAGCTTACCTTAGGGGCTATTCATAGACCACATAGACTTTAATGGAGGGAGCTGGGGGGGGTTCAAAAGTCTCCGCTCCATACAAAATTTCAAAAAAATATATGGAGAAAAGTCTACGAGGAGGGAGGTGGGTCTGGGAATTTCAAAAATGAGTCTACATGGCTTATGAACAGGCCCTTATAGAAAAAATGGGGGGAATCGAATGGTTTTGTTTTCATTTAAGGTTGACCATTGCATACAAACAAGAATTATTTCCGAAAAATTTAACTCGGTGCTACTATATTGAACCAAGGCGCTCTGTAAATTTGGAAAACAATAGCGGAAGAACTGAATAAAACTAACTTTATTTAGATCGGATGCCAGGAAGTGTTTTATTTTACCCCATTTCTCCTCACACATGCATAAACTCATATAAGATGCGGTCCTGAAAGATTGACGCCAGTAATATTATTCTAACTTGCACTTACTTACCGTAAAAATGTCTGGAAAATCAAATGATGATGCTTCGTGTAGGGTTGACTTTAGATTCTTGTCTGACGCTTGAATAAACTCATGTAATTTGTAATCTATGATAGGGAAACACTGTGCATTTGGTGAATATTCTTCTGAATCTGAGGCATGAGCCAGGGTTGGTGCGAAGTGTCTTCTTGAAATCATCATCGTAGTATTAGAAATCCTCGAACGAGCTGCTGTTGACGGCTAAGAATAACTGAATAGTTTTTCAAGTCCAGTGGAAAGCAATTGTTTGAAATTTTGCCTGAAGCGTTTGCGTCTGTCTCTTCCTGTAGAGAGTATAGACACTGTATATAGACCGGACAACGCAAAATCACTACAATCTGCCAACCCTGAAAAATGTTGTAAATTTGAGCAATTGATCTGGCACCACATGTATTTGCACAAACTTGAAGTAAACAGCGCCAAAGCTATAAAAAAAATGGTTCAGTTTCGCTGTTGGTAGTTTGTTTTGATTCCGTTTGAAGATATTCATTAAAAAGCATAGTGAAATGTGCTGTGTAAAAAATGAATTTTTTGGAGCGAAATTGTGGCAATAACTCGAGATGTGAACTGAATTCTGTGGGTTTCTTCCGGTTCCAAAGAAATATAATATGAGGCAGAAATGGCTTGCATTCTACGGCCTTTCGTCAGATTTTCATATTCTAGGAAGCCATATGCTGAGCAGAGGAAATACAAAACACTATAATTTGTTTTCTCCATTGCCAATTATTACAAATATATCCAGTTACATTTTAAATACTTACATTTACTGAATGTAGAAGTGAAAATTCCTTATTTGTTCATAATTGGCTTTTGTCAAAACAATACTTGATCACCATACCTGCTCCTTTAAAGTGAATCATAAGTTGACAGTCCGTTTGGCTGCATTTTTGACAGGTCGTTTGGCTGCATGAGACAATTATTGTCCGGTCTACATACAGGTGTCTACACGCAAAAAAAGCCGCAGTAGAAACTACCATTTCGAGGGTTAAGTTAAGCGCAATCACCAACAATTTTCAGCTGACTATAAATGCGTTTGATTTTACCATGCCTGCGATTAGATCAACCATGGTGCGGTTGATATCAATATGAGGTTTGTCAAACATACCACAAACGTTGAAGGTTTTACCATAAACGTGGTAAATTTGACTGAAATTTCGTGGTAGTTTTAAAGATAGGCGTAGTCGGGTACAATGGTAGTTTTTACTACAAGATTTCTTTCTGTGTATAGTAGAGAGAAAGACCGTACACTCAAAAAATCGACACGTTTTTTCCACGTGAAACGCACTCAATTTTCGTCCATTACCAAAACCAGTAATAAACACGTGGAATTCACGTAAGGACTACGTGATTTCCACGTGAATTCACATTATACGTGACAATCACATAATTATTACGTGATTTTTCACTGGCACGCTATGTTTATCTGATTTTATTGAAGAAGATTTGGTTACGTGTTCAGGTGGAATTTACGTGAAATTTCACATGAAAACAACGTGTATTTTTTTTGAGTGTATCAAGTAACACCGGGTGGTAGGCCCGATTGCTGCCTTCAACTTTTTCTGTGGTTTTTGTTCATTTTGCATGATAACACATGTTTTTTTGCATTTCATTTAATTGATTGGAGAAGGGGTTTAATATTACTGTTAAATACCTGTTTGCACGTAAATAAATGATTTGGCAAGGCATCTGTAGCTGCGGTAGAAAGACCAAGGTTTTGATCACTGAGAAGACATTTAATTCCGAGCTGTACAGAACGAAATATCTCCAAAAGCGAATATTTCTTTTCATCATATTCCACAATGAACCTGTCATGTTTTTACCAGATGTTGCAAGCTGTCATTACCAATAAAACAGCGCTACAGTGGTATGAAACAAACTGGATTCAGATTATACCGAAAGAACTGAACCCACCAAACTGTCCCCAGCAAAGACCGATAGAGAGATTTTGGGCTATTATTAAGAGGAAGCTTAAGGTGGATGGCAGTGTCGTCAAAAACATCAATGAATTGGGAACCAAGTGGAATAAGATTGCCAAAACGATGGATGAGAATAATGTGCGCCGGTTGATGAAACGTATTCCGGGGAAAGACCGCAAATTTCGTCGAAATCGTTTTTTTTTTTGTATTTTTCCTCTAAAGTTCACATTAAGTCGAATGAGTGTGCTTTGCGCATCAGCTGGTTGTGTCGATTCTTTGTTGGCAACAAATTGTTGCGCAATATTCTATTATCAGGCATAGCACATTATCTTAAGTTCAGCGGCGCGATTGTTATAGTGAACAATAAAGTTAAACAATAAAACTCGTGAGGTAATAATCCCAAGTAACAATTTCGGTTCTATTCCAGCCGTTTGAAATTACATTCAAAACTGTTTTGTCTACCAACACCTCCTCTATGCATCTTCAAAGCCGAAATGTGTACAAAGTGGCCCACTCTATAGACGGTTGTGAAAACAAGTTAATAAAACCACTTGAGAACCATCATAAAATCTATTGGTTGCCATCCAAACCATAGGGCCAAATGACCACAGCTGTCAAACTTCACGGCGATATCTGCCAAAAAGCCAATTTATCTACGCAATGGCTACTATAAAACTATCTGGTCATTTGATAGCTTTCCTCAATGCCAATCAGCTGTTTAATGCATTTACTGGAGGCAAAATGGTTTTAAAATGCTTTTTCAACTGACCATAATAAGATAATATGAATGAGTTCTAAAGCGGCATTTTAAAACAGCATTTTATGAGTTTATAAAGTCAAAATAAAACCTTTGACAGGAGTAAAAGGTATTTTAACAGTCAAAGTTTTAAGATCGTTGTAAAGAAGCCGTGTAGGTTCTCATAAACCTGATTAAAATTTGAAACTTGTTGGCACTTCTTGCTGCTATAATAAAACTGACTTGAATTCTAGTGGCTTTCATAAATCTTTAATAAAACTTAATAAAGCTGGATGATTTTGGCAATGTTACTTGGGAAGTGCTCTCAAGGACATGAAGCAAGACAGGTAATTGTTACCCATTGTATCTATATTAATAAAATGTATTTTTAATAGTTTTGCGTCGACCAGCAGTTTAATTGGTAGAATCGGCTGTGTCGACACCCCGTTCCGCAATATTTTGTTATTGGGCATAGCATTTTGTCTATTGTTTCGGTTGTCTATTGTTCGTTGCGCGAGTGATCGAGTGGATATGAATAGTCGTGGTTCGCCGGCTAAGATGGGTCGGTGGCGAGTACATAATTAATTGTGATCCAAATTATTCGTTCATCATGTTCATCGGGCCACCCTATCTTGGAACAAATAAGCCACTGTGACTACAGCTGCATCCATGCTGCGGGTGTAGATTGGTCCAAGTTGGCCCTCAGATGTTGAGATGAATTGACTTATTTTCCTAATAAATACCACTATCACACTTTGTGAGTGGTCCCAATAGCATCTTCCTTGTTGGTTTAAATCGGTCCAAAACGGCTTCCCAGCATTGTTAAACATTTTCTAGGTTCCCAATGAAAACCACCATCATGCTTTGTGAGTGGCCCCAATAGCATCCCTACACACTTAGATTATTTTACAGAAATCTGTAAAGTTTTACCGAATTCTCAACAGTTGATCGTTCGGTAATCCTTTTTTACGGATTTCGGTGAAATTTTACAGATGTATGTATGTATGTATGTATGGTAGCCACCATCCCCTCTAGCCCTTGGCTTGGATGCAGCTCCACTTAACAGCAAGATCAAATTGGGCCACCGATCTGAATTCGCACTATCGCTGTATGAAGGGCCAAAAACGGAGGGGTGGACCCGTAAGCAGAGACACTTACACGAAATCCACGGGAAATTAAGAATCTCCTTCCAACGATATGATCCAACAAATCGAATAACACAATTCGCAATACTCATTAAGCTTTCTACAGGATGGCTTGTTAAGAAGGACGCGTCACTCTCCCTGAAACTGTTGGAGTAGAACTCGCAGCACCACACTCGAATCGGTAGGATAAGAAATGATACTGTTTGTTCCCTCCTAGACTCAGGCAGTCAATCAAACCATCGTCCAGTTTCAGCTTGAATGATACCCTGGTGCTCCCTCCCAACCCAGTATTTATTATATTTATATAAATATAGATGTAATGTAATAATAATATGTTATATATGATTATATAGTAGAGCAAAAATTATATAAGGATATTTAGTTAAATTATGTAATAGTTGGAGTTTACGAGCCTATGATAACCATGTTAAACTAAATTAATTAACCTGCTGAAATAATAATATTAAGGCAGTAATAATAATATGCAGCTTCGTACCACTTTGTATCACTGATGGGTGACTGTATCTCTGGAATGTGAAGGTCATCTTGTTATTCATTGAGGTATAAATATCAATAAAGCATTCAATTGTATATAAAACCATAATATTATATTATTACGTATTTAATCATGACATATAGATATATAACCTTCTGGAATGAAGAGCATTTATTAATTTTGATTATTATTTGATATAATGTAATAAAATAATTATACCGGCCGGATCACCAAACTGAAGCAATTAAAATTTTATTAATTATTTTATTACTTCTTCCATAATATTATATTTATGATATGCAATTAGAAAAAAAAAAAAGATCGAGGTAGGTCGCGCTCCGGGACTGACGTGTTTGTGCTTCGCTGCTTATTTTATCTGCAAATTTTCGAGAAAATTAGATATTTAGTGGAAATTATTGTGTAGTGTTGAACTTTTCATCTTGATAATGATTCGGTCACTAAAGAGTTGATTGTGGGCCTACACGAGGCTTTCGACTGGTGTAAAAACAAAGTGTCCCCGGTGCAGACGGAACCCCGAACATACAGCCTTGCGGCGACAGGAGGAGCTAGAGTTCACCTGCGTCACTCGGAGATATTTGGTTAATGGTCGTGGAGCGTTCATGGTCGACCATCTCCTTAAGAACAGAATGTTATCTGGAGGGTACGCGGACCTGCTCTGGTTGCTCGATGTTACAACCACAGCAATGGAATGTTCTGGAAACCCGGGTGAGCTCTTTCCATTTTCTCCTTTTGTGTCCCATTCCAATATTTTTTGTTTCGATATGTATGTGTGTGTACACTCAGTGGCATGGGAGAGGCCGGGCGGGGTTTTGTTGGCGGAAGACTCCATGTTCAGCCTCCTGTAACTTTGTTAATTGTCGGTGTTTTTGGATGAAGGTTTGACGGCATTGTGCAAAATGTGTGGACCTGGTGTGATCAGGGTTGCATGTTGATAGGGTTTATGGATTTGGGGTTGTCGTGGCATGTGTGAGGGGAGTCATTTTTGGACGTGAAGATTTCAAGGGTCCGTGTTTCTGTGAGGGGTTCGGGTGGCATATTGGAGGTTTCTTCAGGGCTTGTAGGGGTACGGAGGATTGTGTGGGCAGGATTTGAACTGTTTCCATAGGGTGGTTTGGACTGCAGCTGCGTCGGGGCTGACGTACCAACGTGGGCATTTCCCTTTTTCACCCGATGCTGACCTTGCTGAGGTGAATTTTATTAATAATACTGTATAACACTGTATACGTAGTTTTCACAAACCAATTCATACTGAATGCCATATTTTCAAAGTTCTTCGTGGGTTACACTAGTTGTTTGGGATATTTCACGCGTAACAAATCATGTGTATTAATAAGATGGATTCACCTCGGCTTTTTTTTTTTTTTGCACCGATGTTTCGGCGGGGTTAGTATTGGGTGAGGGTGGGAGGTGCTCGTGTTGGTGTGTCAACTTTGACGCCAGCTGTGGTCCGGACCACTTTGTGGAGGTACTTCAAGTTTTGTCCACATTGTTTTCTGTATTTTTGTAGGCTGTGGAGAGGTTTTTAGTGTGCTACCTGGGTCCTTCACAGGGGTGCGGATTTTTGGGGTTGCTGTGTCCAGGGATGGCTTTTTTCGCATATGTTGTGATAGCTTCGGGTCTATGAGTTTTGTCGGCATGAGGTTTTGATCGCATAAGGTCTATACATTGGTTATTGGATTGTCAGATTTTCATTTGGAAGTATTGATGGTTGGCGGGGAGACGGGGGGTTGAACAACGTGGTTTTTGGGAGCAGGGTTTTGCTCGGTTTTTTCTTCTTTTATTTTTGCTACTGAGAGTATGTGTATGTTTGTGTATGTATACATGTGTATGTATGTGTGAATGTTCATTAAATTTTATAATGCATAATATATATATGATCACATCACTTATCAAGGTGAATCCTGATCCATCGAGCCCTACCCTAGTAACATAGAAAACCCTCCTGTGACCTTTGTGGGGATGCAGAGGTAAACACGGTCCCTAATCAGCAAAGGTCACACTAACTTTCCTTCCCTATTCCCAACTGATTGCAAGGACGTGGCCGGCGCCGTTATTGATTATTAAAGACATTGAGTCACTGAAACGTGTACAGTGAGAATGGTCGGTTACTCCCAGCCCCATTCAGTTGATTCATTGTGCAATTTCACTGATTCTGATCAATCACGGAGTAGCAACCATCGATACGTGCAGTCAGTCAAGCTCAAGCTCAAGCTCAATATTATATTTATGATATGCAATTAATAATGATGAACAGCTGTGTTCCTCTGAACCGCTCAAATAGTAGTTGATGATCGTGTACTGAAATGTTAAGGTCATATTACGCCATTGAATGGAAAATATAATGAAGGAATTAAAGATTGAGTGGTCGAGAGAGTCGTCAACATTTCTATTAATGAAAATATGCTAGAGCTTGTAAAAAACATGCATCATATAATAACACATACTAGTATCTACACATCTATATATACATCCATTGCTACTTTCGAGAAGGCCACTCCGACGGTGCTAGATACAGCTGAAAATTGATCCCCATTCTTACTGCTGCTTCTACCAGAAGATGATCATCCTATAACCGCAAGACCTCCTCTCCTAAACTGTATGGTACCTGAGAGAAATTTACCTTTCTGGCGTAATACATGTAATGAAATATACAGAATTAGGCTATGAATAAACAATGTCCTATAAGATAAAATATATAGTGAGGGTATATTGTAATATGAATTGAAAATTACATTTGTGCCGACTGCTGTTTTGTTGCAATTGTAGACAAACTTGCGCATCCATTATGAACCAGAAAATTTAGGCAATGTATGACCGCCATGAAAAAAAAAAAGAATTTTAAATTTTAAATTATTTCGTAATACCTGACGACCTGAAAGATATGAGAATGGAAAATTATGATATGATGTACAACATTGCCCAGGCTACGCCAACCAGCGTCTCCATGTTTCAGCTGGCAGTCTTTTGTGATCATATGACTCGTGGAGGCGTGAGGTAGGAACTTGTGAGGACCAGAGGTCGGTCGAACCCTCCTGCCAAGTTGTCAACTCACCATTTGAAGCCCCAGTGAAATTTTACAGATATCTGTAAAAAATTTACCAGATTTCGGTAAAATTTTTAACGAAATCCGTAAAATAGGATTACCGAACGTTCAGCTGTTGAGAATTCGGTAAAATTTTACAGATTTCTGTAAAATAATCTGATTGTGTACTGTTGGTTTAAACCGATCGAAATCGGCTTTTCTGCATTGTTAAACATTTTCTAGTTTCTCAATGAAAACCACCATCATGCCTGAGTGAGTGGCCCCATAGCATCCCTACTGTTAGTTTAAACATGCTTTTCTGCATTATTAAAAAAATCACTTTGTATTCCCAATGAAAAACCACTATCAAACTTTGTAAGTGGCCCCAATAGCATCCTTACTATTGGTTTAAATCAGTTTCGAATCGGATGTCGGTACTAATTTTCAAATATTAACACTTAACAGCTACATCGTTAAGCAAAACAAATCCTGTTGCTACCCAATCCTGTTATCCAAAACCCCAGTGATTTCTCGTGGAAGTGCAGAGGTGTACTCGGCTTCTTATAAAGCGAGTGTCCCGTCAACATATTCCTACCCTTTCCTTCACTTGACCTGCATTCGAACGCGGCCGGTGCCGTTTTGCCTTAGTTTGTGATCACCAGTTTTTGCACATTGAAGATGTATGTTAGTCCCAAGCATCATCTGTTGGCCCTCTGTGTAATAACAGCTGATCTGGCTATAACGGAGTAGCAACCTCGGGCGGTCAATCATGCTCATGCTTATGCTAAAATTCACATGAAGTTGAACATTTAAGCTATTTCGTTAATGTATAGGGTAGATGTACCAATTATAGCTATAGTACCAGTTATGGCTATAGTAAAGGCATTTTACGATTTTTTTCGAATAATCTTCGTATAATCAATCAGATAAAGGACACTATGTATTCTCTGATGTTAATTACACGTTAATTACTGAAGAAAATATATAATTGCATTAAAATCTTTCAAAACATGCTTGGAAATATGCACCTACATGCGTAACAAGTTTTTGTTAACAAATTGCTAAGAAACAG
>JASCZW010010342.1:0-37161 GCA_034211315.2 Aedes japonicus
GCATTAATCCACCGATGGTGAGACTGAACCCTTCTTACATTTCACCAGAATTACAAACTCAAATGTGGGCAATATTGTACTGGATACGTATTTTCATCAGAAATTCCAAGAAGATTCAGAAATATTCAATATGCCATACATTCAGTTGATAAAATGAACTATTTGTCCATCCTGAACGTATTGTTCAGGATTGAACAAAAATTAAAATATTACCATTAATAGTCTTTAATGACCTGTGTATGTTAGTTATATAAAAGGGGAAATAACATAAATATTAGAAATTTCATATAATCAGTCCATAGCAATGAATTATTAGACAATCCTAAGCGTCAATTTTGATTATCGATATGGATTCAAGATGCTTAATAAGTACATATTCGTTGAAAATAGTAAATGGAGACTTTGTGTAATTTTCGAATATACTCGTTGCAGTTGAAAACCAGACCACTCGAGCCAATCGATGCTGCTCTAATTCTATACAGTCAGCATAGTGTGGCTAGTCCGCTGTATGTGCTATACAACGCTCCAGATGCGACACAATAGAATGCAAGCGGCATCGATTGGTGTGATTGGTCTTGTTCGGTTTTGCACTGCAACGAGTATATTGTCATCTCACAATTATGTGCTCTCAGGTATTGTTTTGGTCATATCTCCATGAAGAATTATCCAATCATAATGAAATTTTGACCAGTTATTTGGAAATATCATAGCTTTGATTTGGCACCAACAAAACTAAAATCGGTACACAAATAGCTCAGTATGTAATCGGAGACTAAACTGTTTGATTACTATTATAATAGGCCTTCAAGTACTGTTTCGTTCATATCTTCGTAACGAAATGTCCGAATGAAAAAAATCAATAGCGTTCTATGGGAATGTTGTAGCTTCCATTTGCCGTCAACAGAACTGAAATCGGTTCACAGATGGCTGAGAAACCGATGTGACATTATTTGTAACGCACACACACACACACACACACACATACACACACACACACACACACATACACACACACACACACACATACATGTAACACACGACATGTGCCTGCAGTTCGCGTCTGAGCTGAGTCGAATGGTAAATGACACTGGCCCTGTAGAAGGCCTCGGATAAAAAGTCGAGTTTTCAAGCGACATCTTAATACACCTTCTATTGATGTAAGAAGGGTGACAAAAAAGATAAATGAAAAGAGTTAAAAGGAGTCTGGAAAATATCAGGAACATTGAACACTGTGAAATGGAAATTCAAAGGTTTTTAGACACTAAAAAGTGAAAATCAAGGCTAAAGAACGAAATAAACAGATGAAAGAAGTTTCCAAAGGAGAGGCAAAAGGAAAAGGTTGCTTTCTAAACACAGGTAACATAAAGGTTAGTGAAGCAATGCGAGAAAAGAGATATGATTAATTGTTTCAATTTATTGTAATGGTATGAAGAAATCTCACTCAGTGTCACAAATTCATTGTTATTAAAAAATCACTGTCGATATGTTTACACAGGATTATGAATTCGTTAATTTTGGTAAACAATGAATAATGATTTCAAAATGATGAGCCCGCAACAATCCGATCTTTACGTGACCTTTTGTTTAAAAATGTTTTAAAATGTGAGTAAAATCTAATGTAACAAGTGGTTCTCATCTAATGTCAATCCGGTTTTCAAGCGAAACGAAAATAAGAAAGCTCGTAAAGTTGGCGTCTTTGAGCCACTCACGAACCTTTCTCCAGAGATCGTTGCATGTCCGTGATATAAATTTGTATGTAAGTATTCTATAAATAAAACATTTCACTAGTAAACACACAAGTACAAAACATGGTAAAATCAAACTAAAATAAAAAAAAAGACGGAAGTTACGAAGATATTCAATTTTTCATATGTTCAATTAATAAAACATAATGAATAGTGAAAAATGACATTAACAGTGTTCAAAAATCAGTTTATGTTAATGCTAGAAATAATTAAAAATCAAACTTAAAGTAAAAAAAAGGGAAGTTAACATAATGAAATTTTGAACACTTATTTGGAAATTTTATAACTTTAATTTGGCGTTAACAAAGCTTCAATCCTGAGCTTCAATTTTGATTATCGATATGGATTCAAGATGCTTAAATAAGTACATATTCGTTGAAAATTGTAAATGGAGACTTTGTGTAATTTTCGAATATACTCGTTGCAGTTGAAAACCAGCCACTCGAGCCAATCGATGCTGCTCTAATTCTATACAGTAGCATAGTGTGGCTAGTCCGCTGTATGTGCTATACAACGCTCCAGATACGACACAATAGAATGCAAGCGGCATCGATTGGTGTGATTGGTTTTGTTCGGTTTTGCACTGCAACGAGTATATTGTCATCTCACAATTATGTGCTCTCAGGTATTGTTTTGGTCATATCTCCATGAAGAATTATCCAATCATAATGAAATTTTGACCAGTTATTTGGAAATATCATAGCTTTGATTTGACACCAACAAAACTAAAATCGGTACACAAATAGCTCAGTATGTAATCGGAGACTAAACTGTTTGATTACTATTATAATAGGCCTTCAAGTACTGTTTCGTTCATATCTTCGTAACGAAATGTCCGAATGAAAAAAATCAATAGCGTTCTATGGGAATGTTGTAGCTTCCATTTGCCGTCAACAGAACTGAAATCGGTTCACAGATGGCTGAGAAACCGATGTGACATTATTTGTAACGCACACACACACATACACACACACACACACATACACACACACACACACACACACACACATACATACACACAGACATGTGCTCAGTTCGTCGAGCTGAGTCGAATGGTATATGACACTCGGCCCTGTGGGCCTCGGATAAAAAGTCGAGTTTTCAAGCGATCTTAATACCCTTCTATTGATGTAAGAAGGGTAAAAAGGTGTAAACTTTTATCCAAATCACAACTTTAATTTTTTACAAGTAGTATATAGTTGAAGTTTTGTATAATTGAAGCACAAGCAAACAAAAAATTTAGTCTTATTTTTCACTTTGGATCAGATCTGCTCGAGTGAAAGGGGCAAAGTGTTAGTTGTGTTTAACTTCCCATAAAAGGAAACCTTTTTATACAACTGAAACAGCGCTGAAGAACATAATTCAAGATTGATTTTTTTTAGTTTCAAATTAAAACATTTGGATAATACAACTTCTGCTTAACGTGCTCGTTGAGTCACGAGTTCATTCAATTAGCCAATGTATTGTGTTTTATATACATCGAAAGCTAATCACCACATTAAGACTAATTCTCCTAGCCTACTAGTACTGCGAAGCAATACGCATGTGTGTTGGCCAAATTGCTTCTACACTGTATTTTGACACTCGCTCCCGGAGGCAGGAGGGTCAGCATCCAACCTTCTCTGTAGCCTTGATGAAGCATATTCTCATTTCACCTCCCAGTCGATGTCACCATCATCGCTTACGTTGTTACTATAGTATTGTAGACCGCTTGAAGAGAATCTCTATCGCTTTTTCTCTCGTCCCTGAAATGCACAGCGACGACGGCCCGACATGTAGTGAGATTTGTTTTTATTTTCAATTCGATGCCATTGCTGTGCGTATGCGAGAATCCTAATTAGGTGACAGATTGACAGGGGTTTCAACCGGTGATGACACAAGAGAATGCGATATGTTGGCCTCTGAATTCAAAGATACGGAAGATCCACGCCTCAATTTGTTGTGTAACAGTATGTTTCCGTGCCATTTTCTATCATTTCTTGAAGTCGACGACCTTTGCTAGTGGGTACTCTAGGCATATAGCATCGAACGTAGCCCAAGCGGTAGACTCGTTGTTAGCACCTTATGTTTCTCGCATGTAGGTGCTTAAATCTAAATGTCACGTTTCTTTTTTGCAGGTGAACGTTGGGTGAGGAGAAGGTTTACATCAAATTGGCAATCGATCAGCTGACATTACGGACGTTCGTTTATTAGGGGAAAAGATACAGTGAATGTGAGGTGTATGATAAAATGAAGCCTTTATAAACCCATCCTAATGATCCATCTGATACTGCAATATTCTCTATCGAAAAAATTAGCCGAGAGTTTCAACTCATCGTGAAATAATTACATCTAAAACCTTTTAAATTTCCTTGGATATGACGCGTGTATTATCACACATAGCACATAAATCATAATTAAAATAGTTCGTTGTTTTTGTTTTTCGCACGATTTGGAAATTAGCAGCGTCTACGTTCAGCTGAAAGAAATCGTCCAGAGAGAAAAACTATAGGAGTAAAAAATTGACCTAATAAATCGCTTCAGCTCTTCGTTCATGGGACGAGTTCGCCATACGCAGAGAAACCAGCCCGGAAGTTGGGCGCAGAAGAAAGCTCGTTAACTAGTAGTAGCGCTCCGTTGTATCATCAGTGTTAGTGCCAGCGATGTTTTCTGAACAGTGTCATCCCAATCAAGCTGAAGAAAGCGATGAAATAAATGATTATTATTGTCCCCATTGAAGTGCGGAGGGTTATGGAAGGAAGTGGAGGAAAATAAATAAAATATTAAGGAAAACAAAAATTAAATGTGTCAACACCGTCTAATCTCTATTGCAGTGCGACTTAGTGAAGGTTCAGCCGAACGGTGTGAAGATTGAGTGAGTGTATGCTGATTGCGTGATTTCAAGCGACTGATCATTTGGTGCAAGCCTCACCGAAGCGTAGGAAGAGCGTGTTTAATAGTGTTGTTCCGCAAGTGTTGTTATTGTTGTTCACTGGCGTCTGCGTCGATGATTTGGCAAGAGCTTTAGCACCGACATCCGAAGAAGGTGGCATTAGGAAAGAGAGCTGATAAAACCGATAATCATGTGTCTGTGACGATTTTCCAACCAAGTGAAACTTCAGCTATTCCCGCGTCTTCCGAGCAATTGTATGTAAAGCGGATCAGCCAGGGAGCAAAAAAGTGAATCAAGTGTGGGTGAAGCCGTAAACTTGAGTGTGGGTGAATTGTTAATGACATCACTGTCGCCTTGGATTTTTGACAACACGCCGGATTTTGTAACGGAGCTAGTGGCCTTTCTCGGAAGATCCCTGTGAGTTTTACACCGATATACGCGGCATCTATTTTGGAAGTAAGTAGAATAGATTTGTTTTCCCATTGTATGGGATTATTCTTATCTGAACTTGAAATTTTAACTAACACTCCACTTCTCGAGTAATTCCTGATGAAGGCCTAAAAGCCAGTCTGCAAACAATGAGTTTAAACGTAGATTTCTCACTAATCTTAAAACACTCTTGCAAATTGAAAGCAGCATATAGAGACTGCTCCGAAAAATATGAAAACAGTTTCTTTCTCAAATAGAAAAGACCATCCTGTGATTTTTGATTATTTAATTCTCAAAAATAGTAAATAACTATGTTTTCTTGCAATCTTCATTTCAATTTGCTTGATTTTTCCTAGGGTATGCGAGTTTTCTAATTTTTCCCTAAGTGTCTGCATAGTGCTTTCTCCTACCATTTTCACCACTTTTGTCCAATCTTCTTAAATTTTTCAACACTCTCCGCTGGTTTCATTTGTTTTCTCAGCTTCGCCTTCATCAAAGACCAGAAAGTTTCGAGAGGGCGAATCTCTTGGCAATTTGGTGGATTCATCTCCTTTGGTACATATACGACATTGTTCCTTTTGTACCAGTCTAGTGCATATTTAGAGTAATGGCAGGAAGCAAGGTCAGGCCAAAAGATTATAGGCTTGTTATGCTGTTTGATCAAAGGTAGCATCCTTTTTTTTTTTGCAGACATTCCTTCATATAGATTTGACCATTCATTGTGTCTGTCGTAATGAATGGACGAGATATTTTCCCAAAACCGCATTTGGCCTGCTACACCATTACCTTATTGCTGAATTTTTCGAGGTAAAAGACTTTCACTGATTAAGGAACATCCTTTCCATTCGGTAAGGTATAAAACTGTGGTCCCGGCAGAGTTTTATCATCGAATTCTATATAGGTTTCATAATATTTTTTTAATTTTATTAACACAACATCTTCGACAAGGATATCGCACAGACTGATCACAAAAGTGTTAAAACCAAAATAGTCACAGACTTGATTGAAAAACCTACAACATGAATCTAACGGGTTATTTCGTCCGTAAGAGTACGGTGCACACTGTTGCCAAAGGCGTAAAAACGTGATCGAAATTGTTTTGACCCCGAAAACAACGTTTTTTGCTATAGTTTCTTCGGCAAAGTATTTTCATAAATTATTCTCCATATTATGATGATAAAAATTTTGGTGATTTATCCCCCTAGTAGTGAGAAAAAAAAATAATTTTCTAATTATTGCAAATAAAAATAAACTTTATTCGGCAAAGTTAAAGCCAATTTAATACAAAACAACTTTGCTGAAGATCACGTATGCCTAACTATTGGTTTAAATGTAAATTTTGGGAGCTTTCTATTGAACATCCCTCTAATTCAGTTTTTTTAAATATAACATCTCATGGAGATTTTCTACAAGTTTTTAATTTCAACTTTTTTGTTTATCATATAAAAGCACACAAATTTGCTGAGAATAGTATAATTTTATCTTCTATAGTTTTTGAGATAATAAGGGTTTTATTTGAAAAACGGGACTTTTTCAGTGTCAAAAATCATAGTAATCTGCAAATTTCTGCATGCGAAACTATTTGCTTATGAAAGTATGAATCAGTCATTGTCAAATACAGATACAACCGCTCGTCTCTCGCTGTCCGTTGGAGCCAAATTCAGTGTTCTTAGAACAACTACATGACCTCATCTAAGCTATTTTGGTTTTTGAATTTTGAAGCTGTTTTCCGTCGAAAAAGATTCCCAGCATTTTCAAAATAGTACAAAACAAATGGCTTAGTGATATATATTTTTTCTCAAAACATTTAAACATAATTAAAGTATTTCACTGTTGATCGTCATCATCACTACTATCGCTTTCATCATTGGTGTTGTCATCGGATTTGACCAATTTTTCGCATTCTTGACAACGGTGTTTCCTTTTTCTTTCCGAATCCTCTTATTCTCGAAGTCAATGGATCAGATAGAGACATCTCAACAATCGGTGTAAAAATGGCATCGGTGTAAAAGATCCGTATTAGTTTATATCCTTGAAAATTTTCTGGTATGATTTTCTCGGTATCTGCGGATGTCTTTGTTTCGGGACTCCTGACCCTCTTCCGGCAATTGACCAATAGGAACAAGAAATGAAGATATCACTTTGGCGCTGTAGATAAGAATTTTATGCACTGATGCTGGCATTGGATACCAATCATACAAATTAACAAACTTGATTACACTGCGTTGCCAAAGCAACCAATGGATTTGAATTTTATGCGCCTGCTATTATTATCCGGGACAAATGATCACCGTGGTTAAAAGCCCGTTAAAACAGCAACAAAGAAAAATAAGTTCTTTATTTAAAGTTTTATCACGGTCAAATTTATTTTTAATTATATGTAGTATTACCATCAATTGCCTATCTCTTGAAACGTAATGCTATCGAATATGTTAAGAGAAATGAACCTGGTCGTTCCTAGTGAAGTCATGTAGTGGTTCTAAGAACATTGCCTTTGGCCCCCAAGGGACAGCGAGAGACGAGCGGTTGTATCTGGATTTAACAATGACTGATTCATACTTTCATATGCAAATAGTTTTGCTTGCAGAAATTTGCAGATTACTATGGTTTTTGACACTGAAAAAGTCCCGTTTTTCAAATAAAACCCTTATTATCTCAAAAACTATAAGAGATAAAATTATACTATTTTCAGCAAATTTGTGTGTTTATATGATAAACAAAAGTGTTGAAAATTAAAAACTTGTAGAAAATCTCCATGAGATGTTATATTCAAAAATCTGAATTAGAGGGATGTTCAATAGAAAACTCCCCAAATTTAGATTAAAAACAATAGATAGGCATATGTGATCTTCGACAAAGTTGTTTTGTATTAAATTGGCTATAACTTTGCCGAATAAAGTTTATTTTTATTTGCTATAATTAGAAAAAAAAAAAAATTCTCACTACTAGGGAGATAAATCACCAAATTTTTTATCACCATAATATGGAGAATAATTTATGAAAAAACTTTGCAGAAGAAACTATAGCATAAAAACGTTGTTTTCGGGGTAAAAACAATTTCGATCACGTTATTACGCCTTTGGCAACAGTGTGCGGTGGTCAGAAATCCACAACAGTTGACGATTCTGCAGCTGACGAACTGGTGTATGTAAACTAACATTCTCAAGAACGCTGGCACAATCGATGTTGCACATGACCACGTCGAAGACAAACAGCCGTTGAAGCATCACTCGACGACTCGATAAAGGTTGACTATTTAGCAGCGCACACTGATCTTCATATGGCGGCAGCTTGATAGGATCGTTCCAGGGAAGGCGGTGTAGAGCGAATCTAATAAACCGCTAATGAACTTTTTCGATGCGTGCAATATGAACGGCGTGGTACCAACAATCAATATGCAACTACCGATTTGAAATTGGTTCACTGTTGTAGAACCCCTTGGTCCGAATTACACCTTGAAGGCAGCACCTTGTTATACATATTTGCGCCTTTGTTTTGATTTGCTGTGTTATTTTGACAGAATATTTGAGAGAGTGTTCATGTGAGTTCATTATTAGGGGCGCATTATTGAGCTTGGGACCGAGCTTGGGACCGATGTGCTAGTACTGACTGAGCCAAGAAAAAAATCGAATTTGTATGGGACCTACTGGTCTTAGAGTTAGTCTATGGTGGTACGGAGCCCAAATTTGCACTCTGTATTCCAGCACACTACGAACTAAAGCACAATACCGCGACTTAAGTGCATGCACTGCATCGAAGTGGGCGGTGTTGGGCTTAAAGAAACCGAGCATTGCGTTTGCTTTCGTGGTTGTTGCGGAGATGTGCTCGTTGAAACGAAGCTTCCGATCAAGTTTGACTCCTAGGTGGTTGATCGACGTGACCCTCTCTAGTGATATGTCATTTAAGCCGTAGTCGAACGTAACAATGGAATGACAACGAGCGAAAGTTATCACTCTGCATTTAGCCGTATTCCTCCTCCTTCTGTTTAAATCACACTATCTAGACACATGTTCTAAATCGGCTTGTAATGCACAGCAATCTACAAGCGATTTAATTACACGGAACAGCTTCAAGTCATCCGCATAGAGTAATTTACCGGAGTTGAGACCTTCGCACAGGTCGTTGATGAAGAGGATGGATATAAGAGTTCCAAGGTGGCTGCCCTGTGGTATACCGGAAGGAATATCGAATAAATCCGATCTAGTGTCGTGCACCTTGACAAAAACTTTACGTGAAGACAAATTCCATTGAAGCCACTGAATAATCCAAGTGGACGGGCAATCCAAGGCGGTTCAGTTTTTCAATGTTGATGAAGTACCTTGTCGTACGCCTTTAAAAAGCCAATGTAAATGGTGTCGACCTGGCATCGCTTCTCGAGCCCGTTGATCCCAGTTCCGGTGTAAGTCATGAGGTTCGATGGCGTTGACCGGTTTTTGACGAAGCCATGTTGATGCTCAGAAATCACTGACTGTACAACAGGGTACATGGCGTCATAAAGCAGCTTCTCGAAAACTTTAGCAAGGCAGTTAAGCATTGATATCGGGCGGTAGTTCTCAACGCTGTCTGTATTTCCAGGAGTGCTTGAAGCCAGCTTCCAAGCGTCATGAAACACTCCTTAGGATTGATTGAAGATCGTAGCGATGGGACAAGACAGCGACTGAGCACACTGTTTGACGAAGACAGGTGGAATGTGATCAGGCTCGGGCCTTTTGATGCATCGACTGCGCATGAGAACACAGCCCGTTTTTTTTTTGCAGTTTGTCGTAAAGCTTTCGAAGCCTCGGTTTCACATATTCAGCCGACGAGTCTGCAGGCCTATTTTCTCCTAGGCACGCCTAACATTAGTCACCGAAGTACTTAGCTTGTTAGCCACATCTCGGACTGATGCTGAAGAACGACGCTTGAAATAGCTCCTTAGCTTTCTGTCGATTGTGAGGTAAGCGGGACCGGGTTTTCTACCCCGGAGAAACTACGAAAGAGCACTGTTCTTGATACTTCCACAATGTAGTTTTAACTGATCCGACGCTCACACCTTCTCTCTCAGTCAGTTTTCTGAGCGAAAGCCTGCTCGGGAGAAAAACCACGCATTTTTAAACTTCCGTGCGAAAAATTGAAAAAAAAATACAACATCAGTTGAATTTGGATGTAATCAAGAGGACGCAGCCAAAAGTTGGTTTAAAACTGCACGCATTTTGAATTGATGAATTATCATTAGTATGTTTATAATGATTGCAACAGTCTATATTAGAAAAATGTTTGTTCCGCTATTTATTTATATCGTAGGAATCGTATGGTTCGTAAGGGATCAATGTTTAAAGTCTTTGTTTGCAATTGGTGTTTGATCTCTAGTCATGAATTACTCGAGACTTCTTCCCCTTTAATAATAAAATAAATAATAAAATCGGAAACACTCGTTGAAACTATCACTTGTGAACGCGAGTTAATGTCTTTAAATTTCACTAGAAAAATCTTATCTTTTGAAAGTAAGGTCTATTATATCTGTGGCTTACTTCTTTAGTGTTAAAACGCAGATGAAATAGGCCTATTAGGGGTTTTCTGTTGTTATTTAAAAAAAAACCCGATACATGATTTTTTTTATTCTTTTGTTTTTAAAAAGTAAACAAGTGAGGAGTAAGTTTTTTTAAAATGATTTTTAAATGTTTTTATTGTCTACTTTCATATTTAAATAACCTTTAACGCATCTCATTTTAGATAAACAGCATAAGGTTTTATGAGAATCTTGTTTTTCTAGGCACAAATCACAAAAAGAGCAGCCCAATGCTGGTTTTTTAAGGAACTAGAAAAATAATAATTTATTTTGGAAATGACAGGAACTATTTTATTCGATATTGTTTTGTTTACTTCAGTCGTATTTTCATCTTTAACAGGTGTCAGTCATAAATTTGTGTCTGCATAAAAAATTAAAAAAATATCTTCATTAGGTAGTAGATTGAGAGTGAGTTGTTCGGATTTAATGTTCCGAAAACACATAAGGTCTATTAAAGTAACTCACTGTGACTGTTTTCTTAAAATCTTTTCTGAATCATCTTTGAATCTAAAAAAATATTTCAAAACATTTGTGAACATTTAAAAGATTTTTTATGACCAATTACCTATTTTTGGATAAACTTATTTTTTAAACACCTGTTAACACCTTTTGTTATGAATGGGTCCTGAATAGGCCTTCAATCTTATATCAAGAAAATTACGCGGTATTCAATAAGCTCGGATACACTTTCAAAATATGTTAACGAAAAATGAGAATAAAGGCTTCATTTTATTGAAAGCAATGTTATTAAGGAACGTTTACAACATTTGTCATAGCTTCACCCCCATTTGTACTTCTTGTCGAGCTTTATCCGTTTCTTGATCGCGTCGCAAGCATGGGTATTTCATCCCAGATTTTGAGAATTACCGTCTTGAACTGGTCCGAAGTGCTGATCATGTATCCATTCAGCTTCGACACATCCGGGAAGCTAGGAGGCCATACAGTTTTGTCCAGAAAGTCAGTTAAATTGTCATGTGGACTGCGCATTTGCCATGTGGACTGCTGCATGTTTGCGTGTAGCATTATGCCTCTATTTTGATTTTGAGATTTGCACATGAGTTATCAAAATGTCGTCGAAGCAAGGTAAGCAGCGCATCAAAATTTTGCACGTGCATGGTGAAAATCCAAACTACTCTCTCGCCAAGTTGTCGAAATTGTTGAATGTGAACGTTTGGTGAACGTTTGACAGCGAGGAAAGCTGGATCGGGAAAAAATCGAAAGTCGAAGGCCACAGCGACGACAAAAAGAGTTGCCCGCTGTTTCGAGCGGAACCCCAACCTCTCCGTCCGAGGACGGGGAAAATTTGCAGATATTTTCAGGCACATTACACTGTCAAAGTTCACGAAGAAAAATCTGGTGCGGAAGGCCATCTGTACCTGTGACTTAAAGAGCAACGTTTACATTGCGACCGGAACCGTCATCCAGGAAATTTATCTGAGCGGGTGCCTACAAAAACGTCTACTGCCTTTCCTGAAGCGACACAATTGTTCCGTTCTATTTTGGCCGGATTTGGCACTTTGCCATTACGGAAAAAAAAACCAAGGAGTGGTATGCTACCAACAACGCTCAAGTGGTGACCAAGTGGTGACCCTTCCCAACACGCCAGAGTGCCGCCAAATAAAAAAATATTGGCCAATCGTCAAGCGGAACCTTAAGAAGACTCAAAAAGCTGTTGTAAGCGAGAAACAGTTCAAGGCAAACTGGCGTTCTGCGGCGAATAAAGTGGGCAATGAGACTGTACAAAATTTTATGGCAGGTGTTAAATGAAGGACCCGGAAATTCGCATTCGGTGAAAAGGAAGCTTAGCTGAATATTTCTCCTGTTTTCTGTATTAACTTAACTTGAAAGAGAAAAAGAATTTGACTAATTAATAAAAACTTTGATTGACTCACACAACACAACAACAACAAATTTTGACACCTTTATATGTATGAAGCTAAATCTCACCCTCTATATTGTATGAAGCTAAATCAGACACAGAATATGGCGCATACCTACCCAATGCTGAAATTTTGTATTCGAACTTATTGAACACATTACCACACTCTCATAAAGCGCACTTATACTACCGGAGACGATAAAATCTTGTTGACGTGTCAAAACCAGGGGCCTGGCAACCCTATCCTTGTTACTAGCGTTTGACAGTATGCAACATATCACGGGCCTTATTTGAATAAGGCCCGTTTGACGTTTGTTCCTACGGGCACGAGTGGCAGTATTGTTTACAAATAATGAATCTTTTGATGTTTGGATGTTAGAGATGTTGGCTAAAGCAAAATGAATTCTCGCCAGCTCCTTGGTCAAAACATAATTACCTAGGGGTGAAACAATGCATCCTTTCATAATTTACTAGGGGTTTTTGCTCATGTTATGTTTTTTTTACACGAATTTTAAAATATACCTAGTGTTATGTTTATTCTTATATGCAATGGAATTAACATGAAGGATTTATTTATGATTTTTTTGATATTTTGCACGGGGAGTTTATATGAATATTTTTTGTGCATTTACGTTTAATTGTGTAATGGTTTAGCCAGGATGGATTTCGTCATTGCTGGTCGCTTGTAATTCAGTTATAGTTCTAGTTCCAATCAGCATCCTACAACTAACTAGCCTAGCGCTATTGTATAGGTGCTAAGACTTAAAAACAAGTTGCTTTAATCTGTACCTAACATTTCCCAAACCAATCTCTTCGATAATAGCAGTGAAATTTTGCTCAATTATCTTATGAAACATCTCAGTCGCAATTTAAATCTATCCCACATTTACATGCATTCGCGTTGATGGTGATAATTTGTTTAATTATCAACCGTGAATTGCGCTTGCCGTCATTGCCAGTTTTTGTTTTGTTTCATGCACGATTGTAAATCGCCATTGCATAACATTTGCGTAACAATGCAATTTCCAGTGAGCAACGCATAGAGCGAAGAAACAAAATCAAACCAATAGCTCACATCCACCGGTTCGTCGGTTAGAAATATACCTTCTCAACTTGCTAAAATGCCCTGGCATCAGAAATCAATTTTTGATTTCTAAAACCAAAAAAATAACAACCCCAAAAATAATATCCCTTCATCATCTTAATTGCGCACTTTTCTTCCTCCGTTCCATCATCCTACAAATCAAAAGATTCACGCTCGTCTTCATTGTCGTCATAGTCGTCTATGAAAGCAAAAGTAAATCACAGTCCCATAGCCAATGAGGCACGTCGTTTCACTCTTTTTTTTTCTCCTTCTACACCCTCCAAAGCGTCTTGGACCTTTGCTAGTGTTCAACAATAGTGTACTCTCATAGCAATTGCTCCATATACATGTTATAAATAACGTTGAAAGCCTCACGAAAATAATGACGCCGATGGAAAGCTTTCCCTTCTCGCCTCATCACACAGAAAACATCAGGGCCTCAATTTCGTCGTCGCGGCTGTTGGCCAGTGCATGAAAATTGATCCCATGGTCGCAGTACCATTCAACATCAGTTGGTAATCAGCTAAAGACTCATCTCAGTACATTGATGGCCCCAAATGAATGGAAGTGGCACGGTCTGCAGTTGTGTGAGTTTGTTGACGAAAATGAACGATTGGAAATCTTTATGGAAAATGTGTGCGAAAAAAAAATCGAATGTATTTATTCGCAATTCATGAATAAGATTAATTTCTTGGACGGGAAGTCGATTTGGAATGTTTTTTTTTTTGCAACCAGCCCAAATCTCGTGAATAAACGTTGCCTTTGGTGCTTAAATTTAGTCTCTATCACTAATAAATTAGTATGGAAACAAATTATCGGACAAACAACGTGCAGCTGGAGACAAACATTTCCAGGATTTTGAAGATAAAAAGGATTCTAAGTTTATCGTGCAAATAAGCTCGAAAAATTACAAAAGATATTGGCAGACTACCACTAAAGACGAGAGGTACAAGTAGATTTTAACAAAATGGACATTAATACAATAAATTGACCCCAACCTCTCGTAATCTGGCCTGGGAATAGTTAGCAATTATAGAATGGGCATTGCAAAAGTCACCTTGGCTGAATAGAGATGTGGGAAATATGACCAGATATCGAAACGAGCGGGTAGTTGGTTCACATGTTGACAATTTTCGAAGCTTCCGTGTAAAGTTTGCGGCTTTGTTGGGTATGGGTAATCTGGAATGTTTGTTGTTGTGTCAAAAGTAGTGCCTGTAAAAAATCATCTGCTCTCAAATGAGTTGAAAATAGAGACAACCTTCACGGACAGAGTAACTGTCTTCGTGAATTAAAAATTTGAAATGACAGTATTCTCTCGACCAAGGCAACCGCTGAGTTTCGAAGTCATTATTTGGTTTTGTTCATTCGTCGATGGATGTTCATTATCGCCTGTGCTGTTGTCAATATCAATATTCAATTTCGTATAGGTGGGGATGGTTTTAAGTATCAAATGAAGAAACAATATTCACTGCTTTTGATGTAGAGGGCGAACACGAAATTATTGCGACACATTCAACAGGGCATAACTTTTTTACCATTGGGTAAAAATCAACCAAACTTTGCACACTTTCTCATTGATGTGTATTGTTTACATGCTGTCAAACTCGAAGTCGTGTTTTTCGATTCAACGAAAATGGAGGTGAACCAACGCGAGTCGAGAGAACAAATTCTTTCCAAACACCTGGAATTTCCTGACCTCTCGCACCGGCAGTTGGGAAAAATGTTGAACATTCACCATTCAACCGTCTCCAGAGTGTTGAAGCGGTACCAGGAGCGGTTGACGTTGGACCACGGCAAAGGAGCTGGAAAAAAATCGGGACCGGAGAACAAAAAGACGGAGGGAAAGGTGAAGCGGATGATTAAAGCAAATCCCAACGTCTCAAGCCGTGATTTGGCTAAAAAGATCGGTATGTCGCAGAGCTACGTCCAGAATGCAAAGAAGAGAGCTGGACTACATACATACAAGGTACAGAACTTCCCAAACCGCGATGAGCGGCAACAATCGACGGCTAAAACTCGGGCACGGAAGCTCTACGAGAAGATGCTGACAAAATATGGCTGCTGTGTGATGGACGACGAAACGGTTATAAAAGCCGATTTTAAGCAAATTCCGGGGTTGGAGTTTTTCACCGGCAAGAGCAAGTTCTATGTGGACGACAAACTTAAGAAGAAGAAAATGTCGAAGTTCGCCTCCAAATATCTCATTTGGCAGTTCATCTGCTCTTGCGGACTGAGGAGTGAGCCTTTCGTGACAAAAGGCACAGTAAATGGCGAGATCTACAAATCTGAGTGCCTCGAGAAGCGCCTTTTGCCGTTCTCGCAGCAGCACGACAAAGCTCCGCTATTTTGGCTAGATTTGGCATCATGCCACTATTCTAAAAGTGTCCTGGAGTGGTATGAGGCCAATTCTGTCCATTTTGTTCCAAAGGACATGAATCCGCCAAAGTGTCCGGAGCTGCGCCCGGTGGAGCAGTACTGGGCAATGATGAAGCGGGAACTTCGGAAGAGCAAGAAGACAGTCAAAGACGAGAAGGACATGTTAAGAAAATGGAGAAAAAACTGAGAAACTGGTACCGGATGACACTGTAAAGACTTTGATGGAGGGCATCAAGCGAAAATGCATTCAATTTTACACTCAAGGCTCCATCGATTAACTTTTCTTTTGATTTTTGAAGTAAATATATGTATAAAACTACCCTAAAATTTTGGTTTGATTCTAAACATTATAAGAAAATTGGCATGACGCAATAATTTGCGAATCACGAGAATCCTACCATATCCAGCTAATCCATTTGGTAGAACTAACATTTTTCTACCAGATGCTACTTTCATTTCACGAGAGTGATTTAAGATTCAAGAGAAATCGACATTGAAAGTCATTGTTTACAAATGGCTTTTAGGCCCTTAACATGAATTACTCGAGAAATGGCCGTTTAGTGATTCCTAAAATTTGATAATTCATCAAATTCCAAAACAAATAGATGCAGTGGATCATGCAATTTCCCAATTTTAGGGTTACCCATTTTGAGATAGGGTGGTCCAAAAAATTAAATTTTAGAAAATATATAATTTTCATATAATTATATCTTTTGAATCACTTTTTTTTATAATGAAATAGGCCGAAAAATAATAAATTATAGTTTCAGAAAATGTATGAATATTAGAAATCAAACTCATTATAAGTATCAGTTATAGAAATTTCCAGTTTTTATTGTTTTGGTGGCGACCACAATTTTCATGTAAATTTAAATTAAAAAATCAGAAATGAAACATGTTTATCGTAATGCAAAAGGCTTATTATGACAAAATAAATTCTTATAACAGAGGGTAAATATTTTTAATTGGAAATTTTCATTTATTTCTTGAAACTTAAAACGTTACCGAACTAATATATGGTATATATGTTCAATTTCTAAGAAACTACGAAATATCGTGAAGATAAAAAGGGTGCTCGTCCCGACTTATCTTAAATAAATAAAAATGAGCAAGCATTAGTTTTTTTTTATTGGAAATGCTGCTGGGATTGATTGGAGATGCTACTTCAAAACACGTCTTTGTTTTACAAACCAGCCATGCTTCAACTCAGCAGTTAATGCAACCCGTCTACTGATATGAAAAAGTGAAACTGAACTTTCGATGCTTCATAAATTCAATCCTCCAACAATAGTGGAGGAATTTCCAGTTAGTAGCTTCAAATAGCAAAATAAACGTGCTTTAAGCACGCCTCAAAGGAAACTGCTACGAAATTGACCACCGAGCCCTTCCGCCACTTCCATCACTTCATTAATCTAAATTTTCATTGCAACGGCTTTTACTTTCGACAGACTTGGGATGCTTGCCATTAAGTTGATTCATTTTACGACAACAAGTTTAAACGCCGACAATAATAGAGATGACGCCAACGCCGTTAGCAGCCGGGAGTGAAAACCTTAATCACCTGGGCAAACGATTTCGGAAAAAAGGTGGAAAGAGGCAACGTCGTAGTTGTGGACCTTATTGTGCTTTGTAACGATGAAGCATGAAAGGCCAAATCAGGGTAACATATACCCTGATTTGCTGAATGAGTCGATCGATTATTATGCAGCGCATTCCATCAAAACCGATGCCATTATTGCCCCTGAATTCTATCAGAAAAACATGTACTTTATCTTAAGATAGAGACATCCAAAAATTATATAACGAGACCCTCGCCATGAAAGGTGCTCATAATTTGGTATTATGAAATTCTTATCGAACCCCTTTAAAAGAAAAATTATATCGTTTTAAATAAGGTTGGAAGCTGGGGAAAAGACAACAGTGCCGCCATTTGCTTGGAACACACATAAAACAATGTAAAATTGTGTTTGAATGTCCGGTACTTATTGTGGCAGCTAGTGTGACAGAACTTACTTTGAATTTATTATTCATTTTTGTTTAACGATTTCATGTTAAATTCATACCAATCTGAAAATGTTCATGTTGATAAAACTATTGAAACTGTTTATGATTGAGCAATCCAGTTAATCACATTCATTTTTTTTAAACACTTAAAAAACAAAGATTCGAGCGGACAATAAAAATTGAAGGACTTTGAAAATTGAAATTAGCACTTCATGAGGTCTCTTGAACATAATAAAACCTGATACACATTTTCAAACTATCGCTAATACACGCGTGCAAATTCCTTTATATTCTACTACGAAAAGCTTATCTTTTGACAGAAAGGTCTATTTCGGCTGCGATTTACAGAATTTTTCGACGACAAATTAACGAGAAAACTTGCCAATAGTATCTAACAGATTTCTAAAAAGACATACGTGAATTCAAGCGGAGGCATTGAAAATTCACTGTTGAGGAAATTGAAGACCTACTGTACATAGGTTTCCCAAGGGTCTTTCGAGCGGAACATGTGAAGCCATAATACAGTAGGTCATTTTTCTATTTGGCAATTAGGAAAATAGACTTGGCGGACTTAGACATGCACGGACATCCTATAAACACTGAATGTTGAATACTTTCCTGACTGTTTAGAGCCAATGGATATACTGAGGGTTATTCCGAGACTTGAAGCGACGTTTGTCGCTGGGGGAAGCGTGAAAAGTCACCTGCAGTGTCGTGAATCTTCTGGATAAATTAAATGGAGACCTAGGTAACCAATTAGCATTAGCATTAACATGTGCAGTAAATCAACTCTAAATCTGCATTTCAGATGCTACAAGCATTATATGAGCATTATATCAGCATCTTGAATGCTATCTGTTGTGAAATTGGATTTCAAATGCTATTTAAATGCTTATAGGCTGTAATAAGCATTTCTAATGCAAAATAGTTTTGATGAAGCATAATCGTAGCATTGCTGTAAAGCAGCCGTAAATTGGGTCAAAAGCGGCGGTTATGTTGCATTTAAGGTGGCTTAATTGCTTGATAGGCTGCCGTAAAGAAACCTTGGAAGTCCTTATTGAGAACCTGGGGAGTTACGTCACTTCAGTTGCCTTTGCTCACTTCACCAAGTGACAAACGCCACTTCGACTCTCAGAATAACCCTCATTATCAATACATAGCGAGAGGTCCAGTCATAGCGTGAGCGTTAGAGGATGTTCTGATCATGCTGTTTGCCACAAAGGATTTCTATTTAGTCATTCTTTCATTCATGCAAGGATCGGAAATCTCTGAAAGTAAAACACGAACATTCAAGAGATAACACTTTAATTTGTAAAGAGCCTATAAGAAGCTTTTTAAATTGTGCAGATAATTTGAAAGCCTTCATCAGTGCAGGACTTGCCATGAGGTACGGTTCCGTTGTATGATGATGATGATGATGATGGTGATGTAAACTACCATCTTATGTAGCAAGGCAACTGCCTCTAGCACCGGACTGTTTTAATTAAACAATTTGATCAAGGTTGTGCTGTAGTAAATATTTCATCATATTAAGGACCAAGAACGTATTGTAGGCACGTAGGCAGATTCACTTACGTGATATCCAAAGCTACAGGGGTCTAGAGAGAATTTCCTTTCAGAAACAAGTTCACAGAAACCATTGCAAGTCCCGGTAGATGGGGAAAAGCGCCCGCCCTTTATTCACGAAATGTTAACAACAGGAAGGGGGTGCTCTGACGGTTCCTCCCTTCATTCTTACATATAGTGTTATATAGATATATGAAAAATTTAGAGATATAAAGTTTATATTAGAAAAATGGACTTTTTCGGATGGGGATAAAAAAAAGCTAGGACAGATAACTGCTTCTGAAAAATTTCCCACGGGAGGTAATGATTTAAGCTTACTTGCAAAAAATGTTTGCGTTATTGCTTGCAGCTACGGAACCCGTGGACGCGGCTTCCGCTTCCTGATATGTTTGTTCATGTTCGCCAGTAACTTTTTCACTGTTTGGCCGCACTGATGTAGCCATTTTTCCCTAGGTCTTCCTCTTCAGCATCCTTTGTAGCTTCTTTTCACTCAGGGCCGTCCGGAACCGGCTTGTAACCGTAAGTTTCAATTAGAATGATGCATTAGCTTCGCCAAGTGCAAAAACTTGGTCAAACATACCTTGTTGTGGAAAAAAAAAACAGTGTGGCCATCTAGGTGTCAGTGAATGAAGTGGAATTTATATCAAATGAATTAGGTCAACTCCCAGCTTTTTAACATTATCAAAGCAGAATAGGGGAGCTACAATGATGGACAGAATAAATATTAAGTGAACGTCAAAAAAATTGAAAATCATTCTAGGGCCTTCGAGGTACCTCAGCCTTAAAAATTCGTTCACTCTGGCTCAACACTTCGAGAAAGTTGGAAGTGCGCGGCGCGAGTATTAAATCCTATCTTAGTTAGTAGTGATTAGTTCAAAGATAGTGTATTATTTGTGTTAGTCTAGTACGAAGTCCTAAAGACACTGTGCACGAATACCTGAACGTCTTGTCCTTTAAGAGGACCTAACACGAACAAAAATCGGAAAAAGTCTTGGCAGGCCTTTTTCCGTCCGTTGCATAAATCCCGGACTCTCATTACAGCTAAAACTACGGCGTGGGACCAAAGTTGGCGGCGGGAAAATACCCGTCATATTAAAATCCCTGAGCCAGAAATCGTCCCTGCATGTGCTCCATTGGAGGCAACAGCAGATCAAGGATACCTCGGAGTCCACCGTGCCTGTTTGCGAGTAACCCGTCCCCAGAAAGCCCGTTGAGCGGCTGTTTCGGCCATTGTTCGCCAGATTGGCATTGTTCGGTTCGGCCGATTGTCTAACGGCCATTTTGTGAGTGTCGCCATTGTCGAAACAAAGGGTCGGCAGTACTCAGGCCTCTCCCAGGATCATCACCCTTTATCATCACCACCACCGCCCTCGTCGCTGTACCCCTTAACCACCAAAACCGTAAGTCTGGCTCAGGTAGTCTTTTCGAAATGCATGCAAGAAGAAAAACAATCAAGAAACAAAATAACAAAATAACAAAATAACACTAAAAGAACATTTAGAATACACGTGATCACGTAGGTTTATACAATAGTATAAATAAACATTAACTTTAGAAATACGATTTCCATAATCTCCGTATAAACTGCGACTTTGCTTTTCTAAAAACAAGAAGGCTTTAGTAAGATTCCACACATTTAGTAGTTTTCCGTGTACACACGATGTAAATTCATCACACAGCTTAAATTTCCCACCCCTCACTTTCTGAAATCTTTCCAGCGGAAGAATTCGTAAAGTTGTGTGACTGGTTGGCTTAGACCCTGATAAATGAACCTTTTATTGTTCATGCGGTGTTCATGTTGCTTTGCTTATCTGCTAAAACGTTGTCAAATAGTCTACATAAAACGACCCTATGAACTAACCTCCACATGTTTGGACTGAATAAAGTGAAGAAAAGCTTTACAGGATCTCTATCGACGCTCTGACTGTTGCCGAAGAGTGCCAAGATGTTGTAAATGCCGAAACGGGCGTATCCGGCGTCCACAAAGTGCCACACGCTGTCCGTTTTCGACGCGGCGGGATGCCGTTCTTTGAACGCGTACACTTCTGAACGGAGTTGCTTCACTGTTATTGCCATCATGGTTAGAGTTCGACAGCTGTCAAAAATTTTCTGCTGACTCATGGGTTACTATGATTGATGCTGCATGGGTAGTTTTGTCAGTGAGATAGGGAAGAGAACAGGAGATATTAGGGAACCATTTGTAATTGGTAACATGCTATGCGCATGTGAGACTTTCTTGGTGATATTCTCACAACGGCCGTTCGGAATGATTCGACTGATGTTATATACATCATTTCCGATGAGTTTCCACTTGTTTACTCCATTTCATTACGTTTAATTAGAGAAGACATGAAATATTTTACTACGTTCTACATTTGGGAATATTCCCATGATTTCCCATCGCATCTTCAAGTGGTCATGACAAGCTGTCCATTTGGTTCAGGCACTTTTGAACGTTGATGTGGCACATATGAAATCTGCCACGACCAACTCGGCAGACCGCGTCCATTTCTGAACCGAAGGGCAGGGAAGTACGGTTCCGTTGTGTGAAGGACCAGAAAAGAAGCTGTGGATCCTTAAGCAGAAGCACATACAAGAAACCGACGGAAGAGATAGGGAATCTCTTTCTAACGAAGCGGTCTTATACCAGAACAGGTTTGTTAAAAATACCAACTTCACAGAAGTCTGTCGGGAGACAATTAGACATTCACTGATCTTGATCTGACGGTTTTCACAATTGTCATCCATGTCTTGGGCCAGATTACCACGACGGTAACGTTGGTCTTGTGTTGCCGAATGAAGGGTAAAATCCGCTTTTGCAGATACTCGATAATGTAAACCTTCGACGTCTTTGTGTGAGATGTGATGAAAACCTTGGTTTTAAGGCCAAAACTACAGATTCCTTGACAAATCATTAATTTCCGAGCAAACTTATCAACAAAAAACAAATTTATACCTGGAAGGGGCATCCTCTTGACCAGTTGCCAGGTTAAATTTTTGTCCGGGGATGTGTTTATAATCCATTTTGACATTTGTTTCGTCATCCATTAAAATACAGCCATTAAATTTCGTCAAAACTCGTTCGTATGGTAATCGTGCTCGCTTTTTGGCCACTTAATTTTGTTTCAGGGAGCGATTCGGATGTTTACTGGCACAAAACGACTTATACCCTTCTCTTGAAAGAATGTTACGCACGGTGAAAAATTTGGAATCATAGATCTTTGCCAAATCATGTATGTACACCTTTCTCCACAGCTCTTTGTCGCAAGTGCCACTTTTATGATAGATGCACTGTGCTCTATCCACAATCAAGAGTATCTTTGTAACGCTTGATTACAAGACACACCGTTCACTTTGAGAATTTTAACACTTTCTGCTATTTTTGAGGCAGACCATGAAGGACTCTAGATTTTTGTGCACAATTAATCTTCTCTTGCCAAGTTCCATGATCCATAATTTCGAAATGCGTCGATCAATCGAGACAAACTTTTCACCAATTTCTTTGTCAATAATATATATTGCAACATTCACCTAACAACAGAGTAAACATGGATAACACTTAAACTAATCAAACTTAACAAAGAAGTGCATGCCAGTCTTTTATCGATTCGAAGTTGAAGTTCAAATATGCAATTATAAATAAAAATGTAATGCTGGAATGTTATAAAAACAAATTGAGCTTGTATTGCTTTTCATGCTGCTCCATGATCTGAAAAGCAACGATGATCCCAATGCGAGCTGAAATTAAAAATTAACGAATTTTTACTAGGTGTCCCAAATTTGTATTAATAATTACTGTTTGGTGAAGAAATGTAATTTAAAAAAATCTTGGGTTCTACCTTGTAGCTAAAAGGGGCCTAATGGACCATTGTTACCCACAGTAAACTTTATGGCAATCATCATTCTGTTTTTTCTTAAGCTCATCTACCCCATTCACAAATCTTACATCAGTGAGATCCACTGAACGCATACATGCATATAATCATAATCTTTCCCTAGACATAGATGGCAAGCGTCTCACATAATTCTGCTACCTGAATCAATGATGTTGCAATATAATTGGAGCAAACATGTACAAAGAAATACACCCACCTTCATTCATTTAAACTCCCTTCGAATTTCGCCCCCTTGAACCCACATGTGCGTAAATTCATCCAGCTCAATTCGTTCGCAAACAAACCCACGCAATCATTTCATAGAGCAATGGCAGACCACCGGTTGTTTTCATTAGCATTCGGTGGAATCGTTGGAATCGTTTGGAATGGTACTCAGCACTGATGCAGTTCGGCTGCGTGCGCCACTCACCACGTTTTATGTCGATTGCGTCAAAAATTGACCAGTATGTCGTCGCGTCGCGTGTCGTTTTATTTTCCACCACTCAGTAATGCTCATCTCTCGACTCGAGTATCGCGAAAGCCAGTTATGAATACTGCGGACCGCGGCAGACCAAACAGCTGATGAATTCAATCACCTCTGCCGCAAGTCATTATGACATGACAGACAGTGATGATGATGAGAGGCGATTTTAATGTTTCCCAAGCAACATGCCTACATTTCAGCCACATTTTTCGTGCGCTTCGGGTTTTCCTATGAATCTTCTTTGTCATCTTCCCCACTCTATATATGGATCAATGGCATAGAGCTGGAAAAGGCCACAAAGGAATTGTCACGCGCGCTGTCGCTTGTCACACTTCCCACACGATGGCGATCGGTTTATCAACTATTTTTATCTTATTGGATGGTCGATTTACCTTGTCACGAAAGGAAAGTGGCCATTGAATCGAGGAAAAACGAAACAAGTAGCTTCAATGACACACGAGGCACAACTTCAATTGGGATCTGAGATAGCAGCCAAAAGCCTCTTCATATACTCTTAGCTATGAGTAGCTACGACCAACCATAATTCTAGACCAAATAGTCAAAACGTCGAAAGTTACATTTCGACATGGAGTTTTCATAAGGGCCAATGTCGCAAACGTAAACAATGGCTTCTTTTGCGAATTCCTTGAAAATGCTAACTCGCTCAAGTAAACTACCACTTCTATTATAAAGGGGAACTCCAGTTCTGTACAATCATCGTCATAATTCACTATGATTAAGTTAGCATTCTCGAGAAATTTGCGGAAAAAGTCATTGTTTACGTTTGCGACATTGGCCCTTATGAAAATTTTTTGTCGATTTGTAAACAATGACTTCTGGCGTATTTTTGAGGGATCTGCTTGCTCCCACAAACAAAATAGCACCAGAAACAAATACAGGGAGTAATTACCTTCCCGTCGGTAGTGGACACAGATGTGAGCAACCTAGCATTGCCAGGAAATTTACGTTTTAAGTCATTGTTTACAACTGTTACTTTCGACCTTTTGACGATTTTGTCTAGAATTGTGTTGAACTGCACACTTGGAAAATTTTACAGTATTCGGTAATTTTTTACCGAACTTTCAACAGCTGAACGTTCGGTAATCGAATTTACCGGGTTTCGGTGAAATTTTACAGTATTCCGGTAAAAAAATTACCGGAACTTGTCAAATTTTACCGAAGTCCGTTAAATTGGATTACCGAACTGTTCAGCTGTTGAAAGTTCGGTAAATAATTACCGAATACTGTAAAATTTTCTAAGTGTGTGGGTTTATTTTTTCAATAAGTGACAAAGCTGATTTTCCAGGAAAAGTATGACATACAAAGCAAATTTACAAATCGTTTTTTTTTTCAGTGCTTAAGTTTTTTCGCTTATACACGGAGAAAATCGAAAATGCTGAGAAGCATATGAGGGATTCCATCCAGAATGTGCCGGAAATCCCAAAAATCATACCCGATCATCATTGATTTGGATGAAACTTGGCACATGAGCTCGGTACGTTGGAAAAAAAAAATTCCACTGGTGTTAAGATAATTTGGGTTCAAGAGTAACTTTTGAGATGGGCGTATGTGTTTTTTTCAACATTTTATTTGAAAAATCGTAGTTCAAAAACCATTACATCTAGAGAAAAACTTTAGATAAGGGAATTGTAGGGAACTGAAAAGCCTTTCTTAAAAAAATATACACAGACAAAAATTATTTTTTTTTCATCAAGAAAAATCAAAAATAAATACTAAAAATAAAATATCTAAAAAAACATATTTTTAATATTTTTTTAATTTGTTGTATAGAAATTTGAGAAAAAAAGACACGTTTTAAAAAAAACTCTAGGATGGACGCTCTTATAATAAAAAAGTTTTTCAAATAGCGAACTTTGGTGTATATTTCAAATTTTAGTTATTCATTCTTATAAATAAATTTTAATGTTACAATATGGTTTTGGAGATCATTACAAACAATAATGATGATAATGATAAACCACGTAAACGCAACCGTTTTCAAGATATTTCTGATTTTCTTTCAATAAAATTTCAAAACCTCAAAAAATACGCCCTTTTCATAAATTACTCGTGATATTAAAACAACAATAGCTAACGATTGTTTTTCTTGTGTTTTTAGCCTTTTTAAAACACATGTATGTGCCTCTTACTTACTCTTAACAGCTCGTCGATTGAAAAAGCTTCACTTAAAGTTATAAGACAAAAATAATGAATTATGGTTGGATATATATTTATATATACCATTTATTAGTCTCGGTCATTGATAATATTACATAAACATTATATAAACTATTGATTGCTTTTATATATATTATGAATCCTGCCTTCTTCGTCATTCGAAAACAGTTTTACAAAAACTTCGTTTTCTGAAATTGGAACGAATGAGTGGTACTTTTGTGTACCTGCAATCGTTTTAGTCTGTCGGTAAATTTCATTCCATTCTGCTACCCCCTGTTCATACTCTTCATGTGATACATAACAAAACGACATTTTTGTTAAACAATCATCACTTTTTTGGTTCGCCCATTCGAATAACTCCAATGCACTTTTTATAGGGTGTTCATGTTGTACAGCAAGGCTTGCATATCTTGCCATTCGTTTTAATGTACCACCAATTGCATCGCAAGGTCCCTTACCGTGGGATGTTGCGAAAAAATGCCATTCAGCATCAATATTGTATTTCTTTTTAAACTTACAAAGGCTTGCAAAGTTCTTCCTATTTTTATATTGGGATGCTGCCCCGTCAGACATAAACAAAAATAAGCAATAAATTCATCAATTGGTTTAACAAGTGTCTCTAAACTACATCTATCAGTTGAAATCCATTGCTCAAAAGATATTTCAACTAAACCACGTTTTTCTAATTTGTCTGTTAAACTACTCTCTAAATCTGAAAAGCCTGGACATCGTTCGCATTCACGGAGGTAACATTTTTTAGTTCTAGTTGATGAGCTACATAATATTTCTTCAAAACACAATTTATAATCATTCTCGAATGAATATTTTCTAAGACCATGAAGCATCAAGTTAATGTTCTCATGAATGGTGCAAACACAAATGTTATGAGAACCTGTGCTGCCAAGTAATTTGCAATGCTTTGGTCTTAGTGCTGCAAAAGAGCTAAACCCAACAGCATTTTGATGCATCTCTTGAAATTTAATGAAAGCTTCTCTTAATGAACAAACTAAAAGGCGCTTTTGAATATGAACCCTCTTACCTTCACTCCTCACTGAAACGTAGTTGTTCATACCAGGGGTTGCTCGTGTAATCTCATCACTGTCGTAAAATTGCAAAATTTGGTTTTTTATTTCCGGGTTCAGACCGTGTCCCAGCTTTTCGTTAGGGGCAGCTAAAACACCTTCGTGCTTTGCAAGAATTTAGCTTGTGATACGATGTACTTGTTTGTTATTCCAAATTCTGCCATTACTCTTTGATTTGTCCAAGATTGTGGTAAAACCGAAAGTATCCTTACTTGATCGTCCCTCGAAGTTTCTGGATCAGCATACCGGTCCTTTAGCTGCGCGATTATTTCGTCATATTCGGCTGCTTTCACTTTCAATTGTTCCAGGTCATCCTCCTCCGCTTGATCCCCAAATATGTGTGTCCGAATGCCGTTTGAAACATCTTTGAACTTTTTGCGGGCATAATTTACGTTCAGGAACTTTTTAGCCGATATTGGCGAAACGTTGATTCCAGCTACGCCCTTGTTAAATAGCTCAATATTATGGCGCCTTGAATAATCTTGCACACTGCTATCAGATGGCACTGACATTAATGATATTGCCGATGGCGTTTCCTCGAGACCATACAAGTCTACTTGCCGTGATGTAGATGGTTGTGGATCCATAATGTTAGTAATTGATGGTTTCTCACTAGGCTCCGAAATTGCAGCATGGGATTGTTCCGTTCTATTTAAATGCAAACGACAATTATCACAAATCATCAAAGAAGTGTCCAAATGTGTTTTGCCCATAAACTTGAGTTTTTGACATTTTGTTCGGTTAATTTACGAAGGTTTTTTGAGCACCGTTTAGTGGGAAACGGCATACAACACTTCTTCATGTTAAACTCCATTTTCAGTTCACTCAGATAGATTTTACTGATGAATGCGACTATGTATGAGCATATATATTGGCTGTGGTACCTTTGGAAATGCAGGTATAAAACATCTCTGGTAGTTTACAGGCAGCGTACATTAGCTGTTTTTTTATGAGATGATATACCTGACATACGTTATAGCTGCTATTTGTCTACCTACCTTAAACAATATGTGTTACTTTCATCGCTACATCACCGAACTGTTCGGAGTGTAGTTTTCACACACTACACCCGACCTCTAACATCGTTGGAGCTTGGCAAAATAGTCAGCAGTTCGATTAATATGCTTCTTCTATATGACCCTCCGCATAATTTCATCATCTGTCCATTTCACACTTGTCGCCCCTGCGACATCTATCTCGCTGTTACTTTCATCGCTATAGCAAATTCGCTCCTTCATTCTCTGAGCGGCCCGACCGATACAGCCATAAAACAATTATAAATATATTGATTGCAATATTAAAACAATAGTGCTATTTATCTTGTTCTTTTCAAATGAGTCTTCTTATCATCCTGATATCAAAAGAAAAGAGGACATTAGAGTAATGTGAACGTTATAATATGAAGATCTTGGAAAATTTATCATTTCTGGTGGAAATCTCGATTAACTTAAGAAAAGAGCGAATTTTCTGAGGTTTTTTCATTCTATTGAAATAAAATCCGAAAAATCTCGAAAACGGTTGCGTTCAGGTGATTTATCATTATAATCATTATTGTTTTTAATGATCTCCAAAATCATATTGTATAATTAATTTTCATTTATAATAATGAATAACCAAAATTTGAAATATGCACCAAAGTTCGCTCTTCGGAAAACTTTTTTATTATAAGAGCGTCTATCCTAGAGTTTTTTTCAAAACGTGTCTTTTTTTCTCAAATTTCCACAAAACAAATTTGAAAATTATTAAAAATACGTTTTTTTTATATTTGATTTTTAGTATTTATTTTCGATTTTTCTTTATGAAAAAAAAATTTTTTTTTTCAGTGTACATTTTTTTTACAAAGCCTTTTTAGTTCTCTACAACTCCCCCATATAAAGTTTTTCTCTAAATGTAATGGTTTTTGAACTACGATTTTTCAAGTAAAATGTTGGAAAAAAAACATACACCCATCTCAAAAGTTACTCTTGAATCCAAATAATCTTAACACCAGTGGATTTTTTTTTTTCAACATACCGAAGACGTGTACCAAGTTTCATCAAAATCGAAGATAGTTGAGTTTGGTGACCGACCGATTTGGCGTGGAATCAGTCATATTATATATTCCTTTCCACACTTTATTTCTTTTAAATCACTGCAATGCATAAAAAAAATGCATTGAATCAATAAATTTTATGCATTGAAATACATTTTAGATAATTATTATTTTCCATGCATATTGCGTTACCGGCGTTATATGTTTCAATACATTCAACCCACCAGTTCCACCCCTTGTTTAAGTCATATTAGTTATCGATGACATTCCATCAAGTGAAGTCGACTCAAATTTTGAATGTTCAAATTATTAAAACCTCAGTGGATACGCATTAGATCGGCACCGATCATCTCAACAGATGCGTTTTGCATTCGATTTTATCGTTATTGGTTCTGCTTACAAAAAAATCTCTACTAGTTCGACTGCAAGAAGCATTCCAGGTTCTGAGTGCTCGAGATTATCCCAGAGCAGCATCAACGGTTCAAAACGAGTGGGCGCTATTTCTGGGAAAGGCTATGGAACCGACCGGATGCCAGGCACTATGGCGGATTCTTCACCTCGTGTGCCGAGAACTATCAAACAAATTTCCCACAGCCGTAATGGGAACTGTTGAGAAGGTGAGTTGATCGCCCGATTCGACGGTCTAGTGAAAAAATCAATTTTCAAATATACTGCAATATTTTTAGGTTCTATTTGACGACCTTGAAGCAATCCTTCCTTCCACTACAACAGTTAAGAATGATAATTTTCATCTGCCATTCCACTTTGTGATCTGTGGCCTCTAAAACATCAAATAAACGAGTACCTCAATATCGATCGCACGGCAGATCGCATCGATCAGTTGAGATTTTTCTACCAGCATGTCTGGATGCTTTGGGACCACGACGACGATGGAGATCAAAAAATGGCCGGAGAAACATCTAAAGGTTTGCATTATTCTGCATGTCGGTACGTTAGAAGATCAAATCGAATACTTGGAAACAACCAGAAACTGATTTAAATTTGCAATTCTCTCCAAATCAATATGCCCCCATGGGCAACACGATGTGCAGTTTTTCGAAAATGTACGATGGTGGTTCAATTCAAACTATAAGTATAGACGGTAACGATCGAACGCAAACCATTATTCGATCGAGACAAGAAGATAATGTTCTTTTACCATTGACTGGGAATTATCGCTTGGAAAATATTACCCTCGATTGTTCCAACATCCAAATTAAAATTCTGGTTAAATTTGAAAGTATAACACTGAAAATTTCTGGCTTGATCGGTGATCCGAGGGACCTAGAAAACAATGGAATTGTTGTATGCAGTAAGCGTTTCGTTGCGAGGTATAAGAAAATGATTTATGAAATCACATCTGTTACTTTTAGGAAACGGAACCATCCGACTTGAGCATCACAGGGTGCAGAATGTTTCCCTCGGCCAACAGCATTTGCAAGATTCAACTGCACAACCGCACCGTGCAGGATTGCTTAAAGGGGCCAAAATTATCGAAGGTTGCAGGCCTGAGAGCAGTTCGTCAACGGTCGCAGATTGTAGAACTGATGGAATCGTGCTGGAAATGGACGAGTTTGTGTCTGCCGGGGTAAACGATTCGGTTACCAGGGCTATCGGCTGCTGCATAAGTGGAAGAAATTTGGTTTCTAAGGTGCAATAAACATTATTTGTTAAAACAAAGCTTACGTATTATGTATTTTGACAATTATTTAGCTTCCATGGTAATCTACGAATTTGATAAATAAATAAATATGATTTATGCATCGAAATGCATATATTTGTACAAATATGCAATGAAATGCATACATTTTATTTATGCATTGAAATGCATATGTTTATAAAAAATATGCATTGCAATCAAGGGGTCGGTCAATCTGATCAATTTAAAGTCTTCAAAAGATTTCAAATCTTTTTCAAAGATCGGGCTGCTGATCGGGCAATCTTGGTAAAACAACAACAAATTTTTTTCAGTGTCTCAAAATTGTAAATAAACATTCAAAAAAAGCGAAACATTTCACAACAAACCCAAGTCCACTACCGGTGCTGAAATATGATTGTTTCGGAGAAGGATTGGAAGCTCTATATCAGCAGAAAAAGTCGGTTAAGCGGTACAATTCGGAACTACAGACATGGGAACTAGTTGCACCAATAAAAATCGCAAGAAGTACCTTGTATTTTACGGTTTTGGATGTGTAATTTTTTTCATTGCAGGATACGATTGCACCTTGATTTTGCAAAGCACTTGATTGACCATTTGGCTGGACATGACCAATAACATTTTAATGAAGCAGCGCAGAATCAAGTGATAAGCCCAGATGAGCTGTTGGTATAGAAAGATTGTGAACAAAATCATAGAAATTACTTCGGCGGAGACGATGCAGTTTCTAACCATGACATCCTCGACGAGTGATCTCTTATTGCAGACAAAAATTTTTTACCTAGTCATTGGTGCATTGGCAAAGTTCAACCACTTTGCCAATGATTGGGTGGAAAATATCAACTTAGAACCTTTCTCAAAACATTCATCTAATATATTACTAAAAAGAAAATGATTACGCAATCAATGCATGTAATGCAATCAACTCATTAGTTTCCGATTAACCGTTGTTGGACTCCGCTCTGTTGAGGATTGTTGAACATCATTCATTGCTGCTGTTGTTACTGCTGCTGCTGTTCTTGCTAAACTGCTGCCACTGCAGCTTGCTGGGCCTGTTGGTAATAATCCAGTTGATTCAAGTCATTCCCAGGTTGCCCACACGGGCCGTACATGCGCATACTTTTAGTAGCACTGTGGTCCATTCCACCTTGGTTCTGTGCTCGGTGTTGTTGTTGCTGCTGCTATTGAGCTTTCTAGTTCTGTAGCTGTTGAAACGGAAATCCTTTTAAAGCAAGGTTTTATGGTTATTGAGGGAATAGTTATAGATGGGGCTTACGTTTTTCTGCTGATTCTGATGCTTGAGAAATGATGAAAAAATTAAAATCATTGAAATGAACTTATAAATTCAAACCACTTACATTCGATTGCTGTTGTTGTTGTTGTTGTTGATTTTGTTGAGCTTGTTGCTACCGAAATAAAACAGAAGTAAGAACAATTTTACAAATATTGTTGTGTAGAACTGACCCATATTCTTACGTTGCTCTGCTGCTGTTGTTGTTGTTGTTGTTGTTGTTGTTGTTGTTGTGTCAAACGTTTCACCTACTTTGAATAAGGTATAGAGGGCAGCCGGCAAAGACGTCCGCCGTAGCCATGGGATCATCCGAAAAGTAGGGATCCAACACTGCCTGTTCCTAAATAATGCACTTGTTCGGATCCATCAGCAGACATTTTTGTAGCAGATGAATGGTCTTTTAATCCAGTTTATTCTTAATGCCTGGGACAGACATACAACGCTGACCGTTGTACGAACTGTCAAATACTTTAATCCAGTACCAAAAAACACGTACTAGACTAAAGGAGTACAACGCTGTACGTTGTATGTCTGTCCCAGGCATAAGAATTCCATGGTAGGAAGCGACGTTTAAATCCTGAAAAGAGTAAAAATCTACATGGTAAAATTGTCTTTGGATCTTGTTTTAAATTAAACGTAAAAATGCTAGCACTTCAAAATGTTATCCAGTCCGTGTTGACATTTTGAAGCACTGAAATAAAATCGCAGTCTGTTTCAAACTGCCATAAAAGATTTTAAATCTTGATAAGATCATCTGATCCTTTTCAAAGATCGAAATGAAAAATATGGAAATCTGATCTAATGATCAGGAAGTCCGACCCCTTGATTGCAATGCATATATTTAAAGTATGATTTGGAATGCGTAAATTTGAAAAATGTATTGGAATGCATAAATTTTATTTATTCCTATCAATGCATAAACCTGGTTTATTCATTCTAATGACTGGATAGATCGAATATGGTTTTAGCATAGAATTTATGCTTTTTAGTATATTTGTATTTCTCCGTGTAGATCATTGCACGATGGCGTCATCAATGCTATTTTGACAGTTCAGGGAGCTTGTTTACGAGGACATAGAATATTTTCGGTAAGATTGGTTTGAGATTAGTGCTCTTTATTTATTACGATTGAAGTAAAATTGCAGGAAAATATACACCGTTGCTTATTTTAACATCATTTCCTGATTCTAATCGTACAGAGTCCGGAAAAAACGATGAAAAATTTCGGTTGAGCGGTTCAAACTCTAACACCTTGTAAACAAGCTCCCTGAACTGTCAGAAAAGTGAGGTTAATACATTCCGTGCAATGATATATAGGTAATTGTTAATTTATCTCAATCTCGAATTTTGCTGGAGTCTTCAAGATCTTTTTATTTGTAAAATTTAGAGTTACGCTCAAGAGTTATTTTTTTCTTAGGAACAGAGGCATCGTACAAACGTCATCAACCTAATTGGAGAGAAATTGAAACTGAGTAAGCAATTTGAAGCTTCAATGGAAATTAATGTGACAAGAGGCAAATTCCTACTCAGCATTATTCAAGGACCTTCTGTGAAACTGTGACAAAATCCAATTCTACGCCAAATTTCAAGTAACGTAGCTTCAATACAATAAGATTCATCAATATTTTGACATAGTAAAGCTGCCCAAAACACTATGTTGTGCAGTATGGGACTGTTCATAAACCACGTAGACCGAAATTTTACACTTTGAAACCCCCACCCGCTCCCCCATCGTAGACTTTCGTAGACTTATTCCACCCCCTGGCCCCCCTTGAAGTCTACGTAGACTTTATCAAATTTTTTTTTTAATTTATGGAAAATGTTCTACAATATGTCGTTGTGGCGGTTTGAGGAAAAGTTTATAAAATAAAACTCAAACAATCAGGTTATTTAGTTACTCATTTTTATTTTGTTTCATAAAAATACTGCATAAATAAAAAATAACAACAATCAATTATGCAAATGCTAAAGATGCTCACACCATGGCTACGCTGAGCCAATAATTAAAGTTCATCTGCGGAAGCTAACAGAAGAATTCTGGTGGAATTGTTTCTTCGATGTCAAGTCCAATGATTTCGACAAAACGTGATTCTATCCATAGAACTTCCGTAGCTCCGTTCTCGTCGACATCACAAAGAATTTCTTCCTGGCGTTACTACAGAGTCTTGAGTGGCCTTATTTTCTTCGACAAAATATCTGCCTTGTGGATGCTTTTGCGTTGATCTGCGTTCACTTTTGTCGCAAAATGCAGTCCAAAATAAAAGCATATGCGGATATTTTTGTTTTCACTTCCGATATCAAGTTCAGTTTATCTTCTTTGAAAGTTTTCCAAAGCAAGTTGACGTCTTCCCAGACCTCTTAATGTATATTCTACTTTGTCCCACTTGCGCTAAAACCCTCTACTTAATGTTTGTCAAATGGGAGCAAGTTAACTATCAAATATCATCTCATTCACGTGTAAATAAAAATACTTAATGCTCTAGTAGCACACTTGTTGCAAATAAGTCAAAGTAACTGCAATGTGACTCAAACATGTCACAATCAAGTTTCTGCAACCAATTATGACAGAGATGTGTTGCTTGGGTGATTGACATCATAAACATACTATTGAGTTGGTACCATGCATTCGAGCTATCGATGTTTTTAAAAAACGAATAAAGAAACACAACCAACACGCTCAAATTTCTGTCTCTTGTTATTACTTTTTTCCTCTCGAAAAGATAATTAGAGACAGTAATTTTAACGTAGCATTAAGCCCCGTTCAGATTGCAACCTACATTACGATCTTGATATCAAATGCCACGCAGATTATTTTTGGTGAAAACTAAAGCCTGTCAACTTAATTTCGGACAATTTTTTGAAGATTTTGTATTGTTCCACGGATCGCTAAATCATTTCGCTCATGTGACAGTTGAAACTCTCCACTTTATTTCGTGGTACAACATGTATACATTCTTGTTATATTTAGTAAAATGGCGTCGAATCAACGAAAGGCAGCGAAATACGAATTTATCGGTACGCGATCCTGAAAAGAAAATAGAATTCCCAAAAGTACCGTGCTATGTGTTTGCAAATCATTTGGCCAGCACTTGACTGTGGATCGGAAGGTTGGAAGAGGAATAAATCGAAAAGTATGCTCCCGACATATTGGACAAATCCCAATCTTTCTGTGCGAAATGTGGCGGGGAAGTCAAAATTATACATACAAAAAATAAAGCAGGGGCAAGGACTGACGCCGTACAAAGTGAAAAAGGTGCCCAACTGTTATGACATGCAAAATTTTTACTGCAAAAAATCGTGCTAAGGTGCTTGACACCATTTTTTTGCAAACTTTCTCTTGTATCACAATGGACGACGAAATATACGCACTTGAAGACTTTAAATAGGTCCAGGGTCTGGCTTTTTATACCGCAATACAAAGAAACACCGTTGCAAAGAAGGTGTCCAAATACTCGAAGAAGTATTTGATTTGGCAGGCCATATGTAGTTGTGGTTGAAAATCTAAAAGTTTCGTCTACCGACACTATCAATAAGGATGTGTACGAGAAATAATGTCTGTAAAAGCGGTTGATACTGTTTATCAGTAACAACGACACTCCAGTTCTGTTTTGTCACTATGCGAAATCCGTCCTGGAATGGTATAAGGTACAAGAGGTCAAATACGTGCCAAAAACAGCCAATCCACCAAACTGTCCAGAACTTCGCCCAATAGAGAAGTACTGGGCGCTTGTTAAACGGAAACTCTTCGAAACTAAGAAGAAAACAAATGGCACTGATGATTTCAAGAGAAGGTGGAGAATCGTCACGGCGGGCGTTTCCGAGGATACCATACGGATGTACCACAGGAAGTTCGAGAATTTAACAGAGAGAAGGATTAACATCTAAATCAATTATTTCTTATGTAGATAAAAATTTATTATTGTGAAATAAACAATCAGTATTTTTGAATAATGTGTAAATTTTGTTTTGCTGCTTTTTATTTGGTGTCCGAAATTTAACGTAGACAGTCTTTATATGTGTAGATGCTAATATGAAGATAGTCTATATCACGTTATAAAGGTTGTAGTGTGAACGGGATGTTATGCTCCATTATTAAATTAGCTGCCACATTACACTGATTTGATGTTTTGATTCAAAGTTACAAATTACAAAGTTCAGGGCTCGAAACTGTGTGCAGTACATCTCTGAGCAAACTTCTTGAAACTGGAACATGTTAGCATTTAAGCTCAATCCAGGACAAAGATAACCTAGACTCATAGAATACATAAATTATTTAGAACGCAACCATAATTTAGAACGCAACCAGTAAAATCCAAAATTTGTACGTTTATTCGTATCATTACCATGTTGAAAATAAACATAATATGATTATAATTTCAAACATCGATGTCACTTCCCATGTAGCACACTATGACCTTCATTAGTTGTAGTGACTTGATTATGACCACAGAGAACAGACATCCAGGCTCGAACATTTTTACCCCAATTTACTGTGTAAATATTCAAAAGCAAACCATTGGAAAAACAACGCCACCTAGTCTAGGTTTCACCAAACTAAAATTGACAGCCTATCAAATCTCGAGACGGGCAAGTGGCGCCATCAACATACGATTCACCAAAACTAACGGAAACGAATAATAATTTTAAAATAGCAGTTACAAAAATTCACACACGGAGGGCACTCCAGCTTGGATGTCTGTTCTCTGTGTTATGACTTAGTAAGTCATATTTCTGATATCTCAACCGAATGGCAACAAGTGTGCTACTAGGGTTGTTTTTAAACATAGAATATGTTAGAATGAAAGCAAGTTTATGTTTGCGGCCAAAATAAACTCATTTTTATGTTTGGATTTACTTGGAATATGTTTTTTATGACGGTATTTTTCTCTGCGTGGAGGGTATGAATACCCGTTTTGTAGAGTAAAAAAAAAATTCCACGTAAACTTTTGGTATATCCCCCCCCTCCCCCATAGTAGACAAACGTAGACTTTTTGAAAACCCCTCCCCCCCTTAATTGTCTACGTGGTTTATGAACAGCCCCTATGACATAGTAGTCCCG
>JASCZW010010343.1:0-37174 GCA_034211315.2 Aedes japonicus
TTAGCAACGTTCGCATTTATTTTGACGCGAGTGCAAGAAACTAATATCGAATGAACGTCGAAAATTTTAAATTTTACGAGCTAGTACTATTTTAAGGGCGGCCTTTGGTGAGATCTATCTGATTATAATCCTATTTTGAAATAATACTTAATACGTGCCTGGGGCCGGGAAAGGTTCTTATGGCAGTTCAAGACCCCTCCCTTCTCTGGAAAGGGGCGCTCCTATACATATGAAACACTCATTTCTACATAACTTGAGAACTAATCAAGCAAAAGAAACCTTATTTAGCATGTGTGAGGTTTGCAAGGCATGAAAGGTCTCTTTGATGGTTTCAGATCCCTCCCGTCCTAAGAGGGGGGCTTCCATACAAATGAAATACACAAAGGTTTTTTTTTTACACGGGGGATACGTTAGTATGGAACCGTGTAAAAAAAGACTAAATAGAGTTGATAAATTCACATACTTAAACATTTTATATTGCTTCAACTTTTTCTCCATGCGTTACCTTTCCATGCAATGACCAAAATATAGTTTCTAAAATTTTGAGTATTTACACCAAAAATTGTGATTTTTTTGAAAAACTGCTATATGATTACTATTGGCTCAAAACGAATTAGGTCGATAAGTTATTCCGCTTTGGAGTTATAACCGAAAACAAACTGTGTAAAAATACCTTAGTGTACAGTATTCTGTATAACTCGAGAACTAATCCAGCAAATGGAACCAAATTTGGCATATGGAGCTTTTTGAAGAAGAAAAATGTTTCTATGGTGATTTGAGACTCTTCTGAAGGGGAGTGGGAAGGGGGAGGGGGGGGGGGCATAACTCGAGAACTACTAAAGCAAATGGAATCAAATTTCGCATGTAGATTTTTTTGAAGGAGAGATATATTCCTATGATGGTTTAAGACCCCTGTTCTGTCTGAATGGGAGGGGGGCTCTCATAAAAATGAAACGTACATTTCTGCATAACTCGAGAACTAATCAAGTAAATGGAACCAAATTTGACAGATGAAGGTTTTTGAAGAAGAGAAATGTTTCTATGGTGATTTGAGACTCCTCCGCCTTCTGAAAGTGGAGAGGGGGGGGGGGGGGTGAGATCTCCCGTACAAATGGAACACAAATTTCTCCATAAGTCGAGAAATAATCCAGCAAATTGAACCAAATTTGGCATATGGAGGTTTTTGAAGGAGAGATATGTTTCTATGGTGATTTGAGACTCCTCCGCCTTCTGAAAGTGGAGAGGGGGGGGGGGGGGTAGATCTCCCGTACAAATGGAACACAAATTTCTCCATGGGGCTTATTACGGCTTTCACCTTCACTATCACTTTCACTTCACTTACACATCACCTCACTTGTTTTGTGCTATTACTGGTATCACCGTGATCAAAAATGAACTCCGTGAGGTGGAAGTGACAGTGAAGTGGAAATCGTAGTCGCCCTGAAAAAATCTACGGTTGGCGTCACTTTTTTCGGTGGCGTGATGGTATCGTGGCAACCATAATAACACTGAGTTCATTCGAATCGTCACCTCGGATGAACTGTTCCATATTTTTTCACTTGGGTGACATTCGTAATAAGGTTTTTTGTTTTCACTTCGTTTTCACCGTGAAGTGAAAACCGTAATAAGCCCCCATAAGTCGAGAAATTATCCAGCAAATTGAACCAAATTTGGCATATGGAGGTTTTTGAAGGAGAAAAATGTTTCTATGGTGATTTGAGACTCTTACGCCTATCTAACTAGAAATTAGAAGAAAAATTAGTAACTTCCATTTAATTCCAACTACCTTTGCTTATCTTCGACAGATACGCGTATTTCGTCTACAATGTGCAGACTTCTTCAGTGTCTCGTACTAATAACTCGACTAAGTCGAGTTACTAATTTTCTTCTAATTTCTAGTTACAGGTATTCCACTAAACAGCTCAAACCCTCTAGGACTCTTACGCCTTCTGGAGGAAACAAATACAACACAAATTTCTGCATAACTCGAGAACCAATAAAGCAAATGGAATCGAATTTGGCATGTGGATTTGTTTGAAGGAGAGACATATTTCTATAATGGTTTGAGACTTAGTCACGTAAAAGATTGTTGCAAACAGATTTCTTCCATTATACCATTACCGGCCAATGAGCGTTGGATTGAACACACGCACACATTCCCCCTTTTTTCTGTCAAAATTTCATCAATGCATGAAAACGAATTCATCTGAGCAGTTGACCAGACAGCTTTTGGTCAGCTTCATTCAGCTACTCCGAATACTAAAGGGTGCTATACAGTGACGTCACAAATAAAATGATACAATTAAGCCTTATGGCTTGCCAACAATAGATACGTTTCCGTTCCGTTGACGTAAATATGACAGAAAACCTATGAGAAAACTGGCAAATTCACGCAAACGCATCCGCAACGTATCAATTGTGGGCCAGCCATTACTCGTAGAACATGGATGTTTGTCACTTCGTAGATGCAATACCGGTTAAGCTACTTCTGGAGGAACAATGTCCATTGAAAGATAAATAAGTTTTGACTGTTCGATATTCTCTAACTTACATGAAGCATTTACAAGATTACAATAACTCGGTTCTACATATTCTGGAAAAAAAAGAATCACTTTCAAAATGTTGTCAAAGATTTCGAAACAATGAATATCGAATAAGAGTTGAACTATTCTGCTTACATGCAGTGTTCGCTATATAACGAGATATGGATATCATTTGCCAACCCATTTAAACAAGACCAACTTCAAACCGAAACAGGAAATCAAGGAACATAGAAAAATTTACAAATTTACAAAATGGCGACATATCTCCAGTCATACGTCTTTAGAGAAAGAGAACTTCAACCCAAAATTTCCAACTTCCATTCCGTTCCGTGTGGGATCAACACGGCTACTAGTAAGAGGGGGCTCACCACTGTAGATTTGGGCAGAACGAGGCTACAACGGAACTGGACGACGCAAGTTTCCACGTCGGCGAGCGTCCGTCTCATTACACCGACATTGAGAAATGTCGTTGCCGAGGGAGTGTGGTGCTTTACCTCAATTTGCGCTGCCGCTTCCTCGATGGCCTTGTCCATGCTGGTCAGTTCGTTTTCGACCAGATCGCCTAGGTTTTCGGTTCCGTCGGTTTGCTTGCTCAGGTCACCGATCATGTCGGTCACGCCTTGAAGTTTCCCCTCAGATTGGCGATCTTCTCGCTTACGGTGGCCGATTCGGTTGTCTTCTGCAGCGAGTGGAACAGGCCTGTTATCGAGGCACTCAGTTCCTTGATCTCCTCGGCTATGCCTGTTTGCAGAAAAGAAAACCGTTTAGAAAATGTCTACCCATTTGAGGTTATGATAACAGCGTTTTTTTCGAACGATAACAATACTTACACAGTGTAAACATAACAAAAAAATAGTGCATGCATTAAGGATGAAATTCTCAAAAATTAAGCTCATTCACCAAACAATATCGATCAAAACTATACTCACGTTCACCACACTCAATATTGGCCGATCGGTTGCAGATGGACATTCCCTGCACGTGGGCCGATGCCAGCAGATGCGCTCCGATGATCACCTTCCGGGCCAGCGATTCCACGTTGGTCGAATTGTCCTTCAGGTAGTTTTCGTGCACGATCGACAGCTTCGAGAGGACTTCCTGCAACTCTTCGGCAATCATCAGGAAATAGGTTGGCGTTCCACCAGCACCCGGCATCTCGTTTTCGCTAATCGCCCTGAGGGTAAGTTTCTCCGACGATTTGATACAGGCCTCCAGCAGAGTGCGGAGGGCCGTTTCGCCGGAGATCTTCGTATCCACCAGTGAGTTTTCAGGTTCTTGATCGTGGCCAGTGCATCTTGGTACTTTTCATCCATTTCCTCCTGTTGGTGAAGTAAATCTTGCAGGTCAGACTCGATTGCTCCCTTTTCGGCCAGCAGTCGGTCCATATTTGCATCGAGGGACTTGAGAAGAATTTAGGATAAGAACAAAATTTAAAGTCAATCGTTTTAAGAAGGCCAAAGTCGGACGTATCAACATAGAGATGATCGGGTGATCTCTCACTTTTACCTTTAGCAATACCGAATGGGAAGCCTTACACAGTGATGTTTTGGGGGTTATTGACATACACATAGCGATACACAGAAAATCTTGGACAGAAGCTGGGTTATTTACGCATGAATCTCGAATGCAAATGTGATGAAGGGTTAACAACAGTGTGGTTCCGAGAGAGCAATTCGCAACTGCCCCACGGAAGCCACAGCAAAAAATGTCTCATCCAAAACCACCTTACCTGATACTTCTCCTCCAGCTCCTGATACTTGACCCGCAGTTCCTCCAGCTCGTGATCCTTCTGCTCTATCACATTTTTCAAATCCTTCTCCAACGACTCGAAGTCCGAACTCCGCTGGCTGGATTCGGTCTGCAGTGTGATCAACTGAGCGAATGTGTCCTCCTTGACGGCGAAGAGATCGTCCTTCTCGGCACTCAGGGTCGCAAACTTTTGCCGTCATTTCACTCTGCAGTGAGTCCATCCTGAGCAGATCTTCCTCGTGAATTCGGTTGAACTCCTGCTCCTGGGCGGCCTTGGCTGTTTCAAGGTCGGTGTGTCGTTGTTGCAACGATTCGTATTCCCGTTGTAGATGGTCCAATTTGTCCACCAATTCTGTTGTGGAATTTGAAGTTATCGTATTAGAATCGCGATTAACGTTATGAACAACACCACCAGGTGCAAAACTCACTCAATTCGATAGTGTTAAAGTGTGCAGACATGCAAACAAGAACGTGAACTTTCAATAATCTAAGTCTAGAAAACCTCAAACATAGCATGAAGCCTACCTTGTGCCTGTTGAGCCTTCTGGCTGACGCTCTGCTGTAGCGTTGCCTCTTCCTTGGTGTACTCTACCGTTTTGATCTGCAACATTTCCATTTTTCCCAGCACATCCTCGTACTGCTGATTCAATTGATCCCGCTCCTGCTGAATCTCACCCAGGGAACTCTCCAGAGCACCTTTCTCCGCCTGAAGCGTTTCCTTCTCACAGTGGAATGTTTTCAGTTCCTCCTCGACCCGTTCCTTGCTGATGTAGAGTTCAGCAATCTCCGCCTGCCGGTTGGCTTCCATCTCTTCGTACTTACTCTGAAGGGTTTCGTACTTCTCGGTCAGGGCTGTCAGTTCTTCCACGACCGCTTCCTGTTCCCGGCGGGCCTCGGAGGAACTCTGCTGCAGTTGCTCCTCGACGATGGCCTGCTTCTGATGGATTTCGTCCAGTTGAACTTGCAGCTCCTCTCTGGCCTTGCTGGCATCCGATGCGGCCTTGGAAGAAGCGGCCAACTGCTTGCTCACTTCACCGTGCTGTTGGAGGAAGAGGGGGGAGGTGTTAGAGGTATTGATATGAAGAAATTTTTACTCTGTCTAGCGAGACCTCGTTAAAAGTTACGTTCAATTTTTCGGCTTCAATGGTTTCTGCAGAATAACGGCAACATTTAGAGAACAGGTAATTTAGGCAGCCCAAACGGTGGAAATTTCTAAGACTGCAGAAAATATCTGTCACCCGTGAATTTAGTGTTGAAAGGAAATCCATTTTGTAAAATTTTGACCGGACTACTGAGCATGGCAAATTGTGTTGTTGGATGATGAGGTCTAATGAGCAGGCGATGAACTTGTCAAAACAGAGTCATGCTTTGTTCAGAATATGTAGTTGCGATGTAGTGTTTGTCAATAATTAATCAATATCTGAAGAAAGCTTTACAATGTTGTAACATGATACAAGGCTATCTTGATGTCATATTAATTGGCAATAATTATTATAATACTAGCTGACGTTTCGCCAATGATTGATTTGCTTACTTCAAAACAGAATTGGAAGAGAAAACAGGAAGGAATAGGGATCTAATGTGGGTCCATGGATCTAGAATTAGGCATATCGATAAAAATCGCCTGCACTTGTATTTTCATCGAATTGAAGTGTCATATAGAGAATAGTAATTGTAATAATAATGATGATCTGTGCTGTAAAAAGTCATTTCGGCTCAGTTGGATTGATTTTGGCGAATATTTGTTTCAGAAGTTGTTACTGAATGTGCTGTATGATTAAATTCAAATGATATTTAATGGTGAATATTCATTTGGATATTCAACCTGCCTTCCGGCTCAGAAAGGGTGTGAGCGCGTTCTGCCGAGTTGGTCGCGGTAGATTTCATATGTGAATATGCTGCCACATCAACGTTCAGAAGTGCCTGAACCAAATGGACAGCTTGTAATGATCACTTGAAGATGCGATGGGGGATCATTGATCTGATGTTCCAAAATATAGCACGTGGTGAAATGTTTCTTGTCTAACTAAACGTGATGCAGTTAAGTAAACAACTGGACATTAATCGGGAATGATCTCTCATACGCATCCGTCAAACCATTTTGAACGGCCGTTGTGAGAATATCATGTTACTAATGCTTACTCTCCTTTCTCCCGTTCTCTTCCCTATCCTATGACCGCAAGCGAAACCATACCTGAAGACAACCTTTCTAACACAAGGTAAGCAATCAAATGACCACAACAAAATATCCTAAATAAAACTACTAAACACATTAAATAACATAAAACGGGGCAAGGGAGGGACCATTAGGGCACCCAAGTAAAGCGATTTGGATAGGGAGCATGGGACTGCCTCCTCCCTATTGTTAATATTTTGTGGAACGAGGACGGGCTTTTCGACTCCATCTATTGGGTATATTATGTCAATCGAGGACTCGATTCTAGTGCTGTGTGTGTGTGAACTTGGTACTCCTGATATTAACGGGTTTTGCGTGAGTGTCTCTACTTACGGGTCCGCCCAAACGTTTGTGGCCCTTCATACTAGAGCTTGATGATCACAAACAACAATAGGATCTTGATCAAATCGTTTTACAGATTATTTCCACTGCTATGGAAAGTTACCTTGCTATCATTTGAATAATCCAGTATTCTACTCTTACGGATTAGATTGTTAATAGAGGCTCCAATCTACGCTACAAACGACTCGGGCAATCCCCGACGGTAAATGTATTCTACACTGAAGAAAAGTTTCCCGCCGGTGGAATTTCTTCTGAAACCGAACCATAGTGAACCATTTCACTACAATCTCCACTCCGGATACCGATAATCTGCTGCTTCTCTCTAACACCCGCTTGATCTTCATGCCACTTCCGCTGCAGAGCCGACTTAACTTGCATTAGCTGGTGTTGAGCCGAGGCGTGAGGCAGTCAACAACCACTTGCGCTGGATTTGCGCAAATACTTCATGCTAGCAGCCATGACCAGACAGAAACTGCATCAAGTGATAGTCAACCTTGCCATGTTTTCCGTTCACCCAGGACGACAGAATCGGTATCAGCCCGTATGTACATCTACCATTCTCTGCCGTGTTAAACTCCTGCTGACACTTCGCCACTGACATCGCCTGTACGATCTTCCGAACACCTCTGATTTCCTTACGCTTGTAACACTCGTTATCCTCCGCTAGGGTAAGGCCGATAGGGATAATTCCGACGATAACGAGTACAACCGACTCGCATAGCTATGATACGATACGTCCTGTTCATTTTCGTTTGGTTCTACTTAGTTTCCAGCGCTAAAACCCCGGGGTGGTCCAGCCTGGACCTCGGTATCGATGAGGAATCACTAGCCAAGAGACACCTCTTTCTGCAGCTTGGTCCACTATTATTCGGCGTAGATTCTAGCTACCGCGTTGATAGTCTTTCACGCCTTCCCACTGGCACAGCTGACATCACTTTTGAAACTCATCACTACCTGATACTTCCGTACGCGCTTCGAGGCTTAGACATGCCCTCCAACGGTGATTTCAGCCCACTGCACCGCTTCAAAGTTGCTGACCAATAGCAGATCCGTTTTGTGGTGAGATATCTGCAGCTCTCGATCGCTTCGGTTGCCATTTCTACATCCTTCACGGTCTCACAAAGAAGTTTGAAAGAACTGTCAGAACGTCGAGGTCCGCAAAATCAACGATCTCAACTCCGATGGGCTGTTTCAACACTAACACGCCGTATCATATCCTGTTCCAGAATGTCGAGCCAAGGATGGACTCTTGTGGAACTTCCTTCCATCCTAAGCCTTACCTCTGCCCCATTTCTGTACCGTAAACTACAACCCGACTCTGGAAGCAGTTCCTCAGAATCCTGCACAGACAATCAGGAACCCTTATACTATGCAGCGCTTCGGCGATGGCTTCCCAGTTAGCGCTATTAAGGGCATTATGATGTGTTTGTGGGGCCTTTTTTGCACTCTCGACGAAATTCCGTGAGCCATGCTCACTCTCCGTATACTTCGTGAACCTGTTGAGGATGACTTTTTCCAAAACCTTATCGAGTGTATATCCAATAAGCATATGAGTCTATACGATGCTGCCCCCCCCCGGTGAATTTCCTGGCTTCGGTCGCAGCACTAGTTTATAGACTTTCCACCTGTCGGGGAAGGCACTCCTCCTCAAGACATATCTGCCACGCGCTTCTGAACATGTCAGGAAATGCCTGTAACGCAGCTTCCAGGACAATGTTGGGAACTCCAGCTGGACCCAGAGGTTTGTTCGAAATTAATGCTTTCACTACGGCCACGAGTTGCTCGTTGGTGACTTGCGTCGGGTTTCCGTTGTTAAATCGTGTTTCGGGAGCACCTTTTAGCTTGCATCATTGCCATGACTACCCGGTAAGCGTCACCCCTGCAGAGATTTGCTTCGGTATCTAGGCAAAGTTCCTTGAAACTCATGACTTGTTTTGCTTTATTTTCATCTTCTTCTTTAGCATTTCAAGCTTATTGATTTAACAATTAGCTTATTGCTTGCTCTCAACGTAGTGGTCTAGATGCACTTCCACAGTTATTAATTGAAAGCTTTCGATGCCAGGTACCATTTTTGCATGAGTATGATTGTGTGGCAAGTACAATCATACGCTATGCCCAGGGATTCGAGAAATATTCCTTAACGAAAAATTCCTAGACCAGACCGGGAATCGAACCCAGCCACCTTCCGCATGGTGTTGCTTTGTAGCTGCGCCTTTACCGACTGAGCTAAGGGAGGACCCACTTTTGTGTTTCCATTGCCATCCATTTCTGGTTAGTCAAATATCAAGAATTCTTACAACCATCAACGATTATAGTCTACCCAAAACATTTCAAAATCCGTTTAGCATCACCACTTGTATCATCCTGAATTTGATCAAGAATAATGTTTTCTATTTTTCTTAATGTTTTTCATGGTTTTTAATGTTATTTGTTCCTTTAAGTAGACTTTTTCTTTTCAATGCCTTTTGTATTTAGAAGGAATCAATATATTCAATTTAATTCTAAGGTTTAATTATTTGGAGTATTCATGATACCGTAAGTCGGCAAGGATTGATGTGCAATAGTCACAAATAAGATAAAAAGTATCGTCGCGTTACATATACATAAGTAATCGAATGATTTTTTAAACTCAAAAACCAACAATAATCCTGTTTGGTTGCATTGTGGGGGAAGGATTGACTTATTCCATATCACACATATTAATGCAATGCATTCAAACTTATATTAGTATGTGCGATCCAGCTAGGGCCTGGTAATAAACCACGTAGACTCAATTTTGAAAATATCAGACCCGCTCCCCCTCGAAGACTTTTGTCCATACAGTTTTTACTTTTGATCTAAGTCATAAATTGGTATTCACGGACCCAGAGAACTTGTTTCAATAAAATTGAAAAATAACGGATGGAATCACCAACAATCAATATGTAACTAGCGATTTGAAATTGGTTCACTGTTGTAAAACCCCTTGGTCCGAATTACACCTTGAAGCCAGCACCTTGTTATACATATTTGCGCCTTTGTTTTGATTTGCTGTGTTATTTTGACAGAGTATTTGAGAGTGTGTTCATGTGAGTTCATTATAAGGGGTGCATTATTGAGCTTGGGACCGAGCTTGGGACGATGTTCTAGTACTGACTGAGCCAAGAAAAAAATCGTTTTTGTATGGGACCTACTGGTCTTAGAGTTAGTCTATGGAATCACTCTACCTTTCATTTGGTGGTTGTTTCAATCCGTTCAGTAGTTTATTGGGAAACTGAGTAGGTAATTTTGTAACTCGCACCCACACACTCTTAAATATTGTGTCAAAATAACATAGCGAATCAAAACAACAAAAAAGATGCTACACAGAAAAAAAAATTTTTTAACAAGCGTGTAAAATTTCCCCTCTTTTAATTCCAAGCCAAAAGAGGCGTAAACAACGAAATTGTTTGCAATCTTTCATTAGTCATACAACATTGTTGGCAATTTTACATCCAACAGGCTAGATTCAGGTGTTATGTGGCTTGAATTAACATGAAATATTCTATTATTTTCTGCCAAATCTAGCGTTCCCTTTATGTGCATTCGATAACGCAGAAAATTCAATGTTTCTTTTTATCTGTGTAGTACCGAAAGGCACCGAAAAGCGCAAGAATTATTGTAAGATGCAGACTGCAAGGTGTACTTTGGATCAAGGGGTTCTACAACAGTGAACCAATTTTAAATCGCTACTTGCATATTGATTGTTGGTAAAACCGTGGTAATCTAGTACGAGATTTATGTTTTTACCTATATTCCGGGTTTCCCTGATATTCCAAGACACTGGCCTCCTGGAACCGTATTTGCGCGGCTTTGAGCAAGATGTAACTCAAATTTTCGGAAAGCTGGTAAAAAAACTTCAAAATATTGTAGTGTATGTGGGCATATGTGCTCACATTTGAAAACTTACTTAAAATATTCCTCCGGTTCTCCAAACAATTTATATGGGAGTTAAAAACAACGATCATGTTGGACCCATACTTTGAAAAATTCTGGAAGGCACAATTTTCTTGAAATCTTCATAAAATTATTGAAAAAGAAATTTCATATAAGCTAACAATATTACAAAACTATATTTATTGTGAGATGAGTTGATTGATTTTTCGACTTTTTTCTACCTTGGAATCACTGTGCGTCGTCGTTAGCAAAATCAACGATCTCAACTCCGATCGGCTGCTTCGGCTGCAACGTCAATACGCCATGTTACACCCCGTTCCAGAGTGCCGAGCCAAGGATGGAATCTTGTGGAGCTCCCTTTCATCCGAAGCCTTGCATTTGCTCAATTTCTGTATCGTAAACTAGAACCCGATTCTGGAAGCAGTTCCTCAGAATCCTGCACAGATACACCCAAAAGTTGAAATTGTAGCAAAAAATGCAATTGCAGTTTTTGCAATCATATCTTGAGAAATCCGCATTATTCAGAAAAAGCAATTTTGCCCATCATGATCCACAAAGCTTTTTATGGTATAAACAAAGCCATGCAAGTGTGTGCAAGCGGTTATCGCTGTGTGCCTAGTGCCTCGACAGTCGCAGCAACCGTTGGGTTTTTGTTCAACCGTCAACAACTTCTCAATATGGGTGAGACAATGGCACAGAACGCCGCTACGCCATATGCCACTGTTGCTATTCCGCTGTCAAGTGTTCTATTTTTATTTGCGCTCGTCATCGCCCTCCTATCGCCCTCTCATCAAGTCACCAATGGACTCACCATGACTCACCATGCCTTTTATGAAATAAACGAAGCCATATAAGTGTGTGCGACCGACATTTGCTTCATTGTTGTAAGCCTCGACAACCGAAGCAACTGTAGGGCTTTTATTCCGTTCACCTCAACTTGTTGTGGTGACTGGATGGTTACAATGAAGAGCCGTCATGCTGACGGTCGCGATTTGACTCTCAGTAGCGGAACGTAATCTTTTTTTTTTTTTGAGACATTGAATTTACTACAACTAATCAACTGTATAACCTCACGCACACATTGAATTTTTCTAATCGAATTGATGTGTTGCTTTTTGGCCCACAACCAATGTTGCATTTTTTCTCCAAGTTGCGATCCATTACGAGAAATGAAACGAGAAATCATGCGAAATTGCATTACAATCTTGCTTTTTTATTTTGGGTGTTCGGGACCTACTGGTCTTAGAGTTAGTCTATGGTTGGGCCACGCTATATGGAAGTGGACTATTGATCAAGGCCGTGAAAATTACACTAATAACCATAAATTGAAACGAAGATAGCGTATATTCTGTCGTGACCTGACCGATATTTCCTTGTTTTGCTTTTTATGCAGCTGCTGGTCCAAATTTTGTTACAAGAATGACCTGAATGAGCACAGATAGCCGATATTTATAGCAATGGGCAATCCATGTCAATGCGTTGCGCTCGTTTTATTTCCTTCACGTAGTGAGGAGATTTACGAAAAGCTTACTACATCTTTTATTTCGTTTCACGCTAAGCTGATTATACTTAAATTGAATGACTATACCCAAATCGCAAGGTTTATTATTACTCTTAAACTCTTTCCAAGCATCTTTACATTTACTTCCATACATACTCTAAAGCCTGTCCACGTAAAATTTCGGACAGTTTTCTTTCCGTGTAGATTTTTAATTATTTCACGGGTTGCTGAAATGTTTCGTTTATATCACAGCTACAACTGTCCACTTTATTTCGTGGTACAATATGTTTACGTTCTTGTTACATTCAGTAAAATGGCGTCGAATGAAGTGTACCAAAATCCATCTTGACAAGAAACTAAAACTATCGACAAGTACCGTATTTTGTGTTTGCATATCATTTGACCACCGCTTGACTGTGGATTGGAAGGTCGGAAGCAGTGGTGGAAAAAATCGCATCGAATAACGTTCAATTTCAAATCGTTTGCGAACACGCTCTTGGAAGAATTTCAATCAGAGTGAATTTTTACCCACATCATTACACACCGGTCACGCATGATTTGGTTCATCCGTTGAATCAATGCATTCATTTTTACTATGAATGACAGCTAAAAGAATCGTCTATGAATGTATTCATTGATTCATGAGGATTTGATCGCCTCGATAGTGCAAAAGTTGGCTATGGTTATTTGGTTATTACGCTGTTGTGTGTTTCTGTAAATCAAGTAAGTACAATTGGAAGTAAAATTATGGGAAAACGTGACAATCTATACAAAAAAAATTGAAAGTCAAACAAAACAAGTGCCAGGGGGGAGGGGGGGGGGGTGCTTGTTTATATAAAGTCATTTTTGGCGTGACATAATAAATGGACGTTCCCTAAGGTATAAGAGGTCACATACGTGCCAAAAACAGCCAATCCACCAAACTGTCCAGAACTTCACCCAATTGAGAACTACTGGGATCTAGTTTAGCGGAACCTCTTCGAAACTATGAAGAAAGCAAATAGTACCGATAATTTCAAATGAAGATGGAGAATCGTCACGCGGGCGTATCTGAGGATACCATACGAAACCTAAGTAATATAGCGAATCAAAACAAAAACAAAGATACCAGTACCAAAAGGTACCGAAAAGCGCTAGAGGTGTTGCAAGGTGCAGACTGCAAGGTGTACTCCGGACCTAGGGGTTCTACAACAGTGAACCAATTTTAAATCGCTAGTTACACATTGATTGTTGGTAATATCCTACAATTTGGACGTTGGATCCGATGACTAGCATACAAAAGAAGCAAGCTTGACGACTACACCACCTGCCGAGCAAGAGAGGGGAACCCAAAGTGTCAGTCTGGTGCGTCAAGGAGTTCTGATGACGAGTACGAGTCCGATGACAACAACGAAGAAGGCCAGCTTTTGACACTAACAGCGCTCCCATCGCAATAAGAACTTGTTTCGAAGGTTGCCATCACGATGCACAGCGAGAGGTAGCTTAGGATTCCTGGTCAGATGAAAGATTTGTTAATGGGAAGATTTTTTACTGCTGTAGAATATCGTTCAACCGATGCCGATTCCCTTATTAGTCCTCGCCTCTACATTAGTCAACAACCTAGAATACCCGCTGACTGATGTACCTGGCACTTACGATGAGATCGAAACTGATTAAAAGCTATGAAACTGGTGCCCAACCGATATTTTGCGCACCTAATAGCCAAAGGGTTTGAACAGAAGGCTGGATAGGACTACAACTACAGCGGCACCTACACGGACATTTGAGATTACACATTTCATGTATAAAAATCACTCACCTTTGGCAGTTATATGAAACTGTCAAAAAGATGGGTGATTTCAAATAATACAATGTGAGTTAAAAGTACCCACCTGGAAACAGCTTCATGTAGTTCCAGAGGTGGATGTTTTTCACTTTAATATGTGTAAACATTTATTTCGCAAAAATTTGAAATCCTTTAGAGCTTGTCAGAAGTACAAGTACCAGTCTTATACCGTTTCACCTCGCTTTGGTATTAAATTTTATTTCCAACTTTGAATTCAGGATTACAACTTCTGAAAAGTAAACATTCATGTTGACGTACAGACGTTGTTACTACTTATGGTTAAACCGCTTTTACCCACCTTGTGGGTTAGTCCACTTAAGGTGGGTGAAAAACACCCATTTATGATTACTTTGATTCTTCCGTGTATGCTCCAGCTGCATGCGACGCCATCACTGTTAACTGGTTTCCACCGAAATTTCAGCAAGTTTTTACCCCCAAGCGAAAAAGTTACTCACAAATGAGTGTGTTCCATTTTTTCCGAATACAGTCTGAAGGACAGATCGCCAAGTACAAGTACTAGTCGATTTTTCGAATTTTAAACTGACCAATCCAGATTCATACTGAAGAAAAAAAATCAGAATTGTGTGATGATGAGAAAAGTTTCGCCAATGCATGTTCAGTAAACTGTTGATAAAGGCTCACTGAAATTAAATTGGTAGGCCCCTCGTGCGCCGCAAGCATACCTCTATAGACTATAGTGCTGGGAGTCGAAAATCTTGTGATAGTGGTTTGATTAGCACTTCTATAGAGAACAACTGGTGCAAGTTTGATCAAAGTAGTCGATTGCATTCAGAATAACGTCAAATGGATCTCGGAAGGGAAAGAAGGGAAAATATTGTGCACAAACACCTGGAAAATCCGGAGTGGTGTGGTTCAAGCTGGCTAAAGTGCTGAAGATGCTGAAAACGACAGTTTATCGAGTGCTCAAAACCAACAAGGAAACCCTGAGTGTGGAAAGGAATCAGCGGACCTACGAAAAAACTGGAACCAGGAATCATTAGCTGCGCAGCAAAATGTTGAAATGCGTTAAAGCCAACCCCGGTCTTTCGATCCAAGATGTGACCAGAAGGTACAACGCCAACTTTCAAACAGTGCGGAACATCCATGCCAGGGAAGGATAGAAGCCGTACAAATCCAGTAAACATCCGAACCGACACATGAAGCAGTATTCCGTGGCCAAAAAGCGTGAAAGGCTCTTGTACGACCATGTTTTGACGGTACACCAGGGCTGCACTTTGATCGATGACGAAACATACGTCACGATTATATCTCGAATTATCAGTTATCAATTTACTTTTAGTTAGTTTATAGTCAGTTTGTCCTCAATAAAAGGTTGACTACCTAAATATATGCACAGTCACAAATCCAATTGTTTTGCCGAGATAAAGGGTGATACGGTCAAAACTTGGTCAAGGGAAAACGCGTGTAAATCGGTGAAATCGTTTATTTAAAAAATCAAATTAAATTTCTTTTTCAAGTTCAATTAGTATAAAATTCAGGCAAAATATTCAGTTAGGCTTCCGCTTTTCCAAATCCGAATTGCCGGGCCTTACGCTTGACCCCTGCCATCAGATTTTGTACAGCCACCTTGTCCACCTTCTTCGCCGCAGAAAGCCAGTTTGCCTTGAACTGCTGCTCGTCCTTAGCAGTTTTTTTGGTCTTCTTTAGGTTCCGCTTTGACAATAGCCCAGTATTTCTCAATTGGGCGGAGCTCTGGCGTGTTGGGAGGGTTCTTGTCCTTGGGAACCACCTGCACGTTGTTGGCGGCGTACCACTCCACTGGCCTTTTTTACCGTAATGGCAAGATGCCAAATCCGGCCAAAACAGTACGGAACAACCGTGTTTCTTCAGGAAAGGCAGCAGACGTTTATTCAAACACTCTTTCACGTAAATTTCTTGGTTGACAGTTCCGGAAGCTATGAAAATGCTGCTTTTCAAGCCACAGGTACAGATGGCTTGCCAAACCAGATATTTCTTTGCGAACTTTGACAGTTTCGTGTGCTTGAAAATATCTGCTACCTTTCCCTTCCTTTTGCCGTATAAAACTCCTCGTCCCGGAAGCTGCTTGTAGTCGGCTTTGACGTAGGTTTCGTCGTCCATTACCACGCAGTCAAACTTCGTCAGCATCGTCGTGTACAGCCTCCGGGATCGCGCTCTGGCCGTCGTATTTTGTTTATCATCGCGATTTGGAGTCACTACCTTCTTGTAAGTCGATAGTCCGGCTCGTTTTTTGGCTCGATGCACGGTTGTAGACGATACACCCAGCTTATTTGCGGCATCTCGGAGAGATAGGTTAGGGTTTCGCTTGAAACTACCGGCAACTCTCTTTGTCGTCTCAGCGGCTTCCGGTTTTCGATTTCCCCGATCCAGACTTCCTGGCTGTCGACAAACGTTCCCCAAACACTTTAATTACATTTGTAACGGTTGATTTGGCAACTTTTAGCGATTTTGCCAACTTTGCGTGCGAGTAGCTCGGATTTTCGCGATGCGCGAGCAAAATTTTGATACGCTGCTCTTCTTGCTTGGACGGCATTTTGACAACTGAAGAGTGAATTCCAAAATCAAAATAGGAGCAACATTCTACACACACACACCTTCAAAATGAGGGGTGTTCAGGTTTTTAAATGCAAATTGAAAAAAATACGTCAAGTTGATATTGACCAAATTTTGACCGTATCGCCCTTTAAATCAAAGAGAAAGCCGATGAAGATTTATCAAATGTTACGCGAGAATTGTTATGAATTCATGACAATAGTTGATTTCATGTCTTTTGTCAATGGAATAAAACATTACTATGTATTTGATGGGTTCTTTTTTAGCATCTACAGACCAAGAAACATACTCTAAATCTAGCATAACTAAATCAATCGGCACTCCCAGTCTAGCGATCTACAAGTCAACCATACTCCATCATCACCTGTCTGTAGCAGCCGATCTTGTATTCATAAAACTTGGTCTACACAATCCGTGTTTCCGGTTGGATGATTCCGAAATCATCATTCCAAAGCATCGCGATCACGAACATCGCGTTAAATCCGTTTGCCGAAGGGTGTCCGGTTACGTCGTTGAACCAAACGGCCGTCCATTCGCAGATCGTCGTCACCACGGACGATCAAAGAGCAACGGGATCACCCATCCATGAAAACACCAAGTCAAGGCACGCAAGAAAAGTAAAAGTAAAAGTGATTGTTTTAGGCTCGATCCAGATCGATTTTCCACACGCACCGGAGAGCCGAAAACACGAGAGAAAAATTTGAAATTAGAAAAAAAATAACTGCTTTTACTACGATAGTAAGGTACGATAATTGCACGGGAAAGTGCAACGCTCGGGAGGGGGAGAGGCAAATAGCCAAAACAGATTATTAAATCAAATGATTCCTCACGCCCACCGCACACTTTCGGTTTCGATCGATATAATTACTCTATCCATACCCCACCCCCGCATTGCCACTCACCTGTCGGAGCAGCTTGACGTGCTCGTCCCGAATCTGGGTGTACATGGTCTTCAGCTTCTGGAACTTTTCCTCACTCGCTTTGGCCCGTTCTTCCTCGGCGTGGGCTTTCTCTGTTGGAACAAAATGGAAAGACCGATAATCGCCTCAGCCAATTTGAATGCCGGATTTGAAACTTACGCTCTAGGGTGGGCGCCGTTTGGGCCCGTAACTCCAGTTCCTCCTTCTGAATTCGCAAATTGGTCACCTCGCCGCGGGTTTCCGTCAGGTACGAGTTCAGCTGAGCAATCTGATCTTCGAGTCGGTGCTGCACGTCCCGTTGTTCGATCGTGAGTGACTTAACGTAGTTGGTAAGTCGTTCGATCTCCATTTGCAGGTGCCGGATAAGGTCGTCTCGGTCGGTGAGCAGGCGTTCCAGTTCCAGGACCTGGTGGTTGGGTGTGGGTGTCGCCGCCTGTTGAACGTTGTTGTGATGGTGGTGGTGGTTCTGCGGTAGTTCAGGGATTGGTGGAGCTGCCTCGGCAGTGTCGATGAGGCTTTCCGAAACGATGGACTCGGTGTCGTGATCCATGGGGTCGGAATCGGGCATGACGACGACCGGAGCCTGGTAGTTGCCAAGATCGCTCTGCTGTTCGAAGTTTGGTGGTGCATCGGGAAGTTTCGGTACGGTGATGAGGTTGACAAAGTACTGCAGGTTGCGCGATTGGTTGTAGAATGATTTTAGCTGATGGAAGAGCGTCCGGAAACGTTCCCGATGACCGGTGAGCAGATCGGAGGGAAGGTTGGCGTGCAGCTTGAACATAATCCGGACGACAAAGTCGTACAGCGGGTTGGAGTCCTGGATGCAGGGGATGAGAGGTGCGAGACGGCACTGGCCGGCCGAGGTCATCGAGCTGACACAGAACGTGGTGATGGAGTTGAAGACTGAAATGGTTAGGTTAGTTGGTTAGATAGTGTGGACTTTCGGCTGGAGTTGGGTTGGAACTTACTGGTAGCTTGCAGGGCTATGATGTCGTCGAGGTAGTCGAAGATTTCCACCGACATTTGAAAGCTTTAAGAAGGAAGAAAGGATATTTTTTAGAAAACCAAACCCTTCAGAAAATCTCCACCAAACCAGGCAAAGAATACTCACTAGAAGTTAATATCCCCGGCTCCGATCTGCTCCAGTTCGCCGGGTTTCAGCGCCAAGCTGCCCGGTATCCTCGGGTTCCGATCGTGAAATTCCAGCTTCGTGACCAGCAGCTTGGTGTAGTGTTTGATGCAGACGCCGTAGCCATCGTTCAGGTGTCCCCACAGCTTACCGGCATCCGTTAGCATTCCCCGGTGTCGCATCGAGTGCTGACTGCACAGTGGGTGCCCCTCGCGGAGAATCTTGTGCAACAGGTGGCAGAACTTCCACGCCACGATCCGATTGTCCTGGATCGGTTGCCGGATGGCGATGGCCCAGAAGGCGTACCCTCCCTTGCTGTGGAACGTCCCGATGATGGCCGCCCGGACGTGTTTGACCTTGATTGGGATCTCCTGGACGCTCAGCGCCTTGGAGATGCTCATGGTCTGATGCGAACAGAAAAAAATGAACAATAAGAATTCGATGTTTTACGATGTTTTTTTTCATCGGTTTTAAGTGCGTTTGTTAGTACCCAAAAACCACACACCCGTGCATTACTCACCAGATTGTAGTACTCTTTATCGGTCAGCGACATCTTGTGATTGTATTTTTTTAAATAGGTATTTACAATTAGCTAATATAAATTTTGCGAGTCTTAAAGTACGATTCACTTAATGATTAAACATTCAATATGGCCACGATTGTTCGTAAAGGAAACGGTTCCTTTCTAGGGTTGACAGTCAATAAGACGGAACGCCTCGCTGTTATCACCATCCAATTAGAGAAGCCCGGCTTCGGATTGTATCCACAGCTTGATGTAATTTGTTCGGTAACAGTCTCACGCGGAACGAAAGTAAAGCCGATTATCATCTTATTTTTATGGCCCCTCGGTTTTCGATGTTTTATTTTGCTACCGGCTTTCTTGTGATCCTGTCGGTTTTGATGTTTGATGCCTAGTGATGCCGGGTAGTGTGTGACGCGTTTTGCAAGTGTTTCAGTTTCATCACAATGCTAGTCCGTCGATTAAACTAGATGGTAAAGATTGTTAATCGAAAAGTGCAGCAAAAATCGTGTAATATCAGGCTGATTGATACTCCGCGAGGTTTTTTTTTTAAATTGCTTTATGGCCTCTGGTTTCTGCACTTTTCCACTCTTTGGGTTTCATGCGATCTGAAATGGAACGTTGGAAAGATGGCAAAGATGGAAATTGTGCGATATATCAGTGAGACCCGTCCAAGTATTCCGTATAAAGAAGAAACTTTTCCTATGCCTCTTTTATAAATATTTGTGTTTGAATGATAACTGTCATATTGTTTGTAAAATGGAGTGCAAAATATAATGTTTATAAACATCATATTTTGCACTAAAATTTTAAAAGAGGTCTATAGAGTCTATAACGAAGTCTAATGCGAGTATTATAGAAAAAAACAACCTATATCTCTTGTTACGTGATAGATGGACGGGCCGATAACAGTATAGAAAACACAAATGACCTCCTTACTTTCGAGTCAAATGTTTCAGTGAACTGAGTTTACGGTAGTTGATTTCAACTAATAGAGGGAACTGACTGTGAAGACATGTTTTAATGATGAGACGAATACGATACTGTTTTTGATTGAGATTGTATTGATAGATTTGAGACCGTTCAGATGAATTAAGATAACGTATTTTTTACACACAATGTTTTGGTTTGGTGCACAGAAAAATGATGAATTTTAACAGACGCGTAGAATTTCCCATCGTTTAATTCCAAGGCAAAGGAGGCGTAAACAACGAAATTTTGGAAATCTTTCATACGCCATGCAACATTGTTTGCCATCTTTCATACAACAGCCTAGATTCAGACGTTATCTGGCTTAAATTTACATAAATATCCCATTAGTTTCTGTCAAATCGAGCATTCCCTTTATGTGCAATAGATAACGTAGAAAATTCAATGTTTCTTTTTATCTGTGTGGCTCTTTTTTTGTTACCGAAATGTCAGCAGCAGATTCAACTCGGTACACTAAGTAATCTAATTTTCAGAACCTTTGTTAAGATTTTTACTGGAATTTGATATCGAAATGTCAAAGTTTCTGATATCTAGCAAAAAATCGATGACTGAATACACCGAGTAATCTCAACTGTTGTGAGCTTGGCAGTTTATCCACCGAACTTGGTAATCTAAATTAGGAGTGTAAGGGGCATCTTCAACGGAGGTTTATTTTTGGAACAACTTTATACTTGATTTGCATCAGCAAAACTTGGATAGAACCAGCTTAAATAGACCAAATTTGCGTATCTCTGCAGTACTGTTGTAATTCTTGTTGTTGAACTCGCTAACATGTCATCCTGTCAATTATTAAATAATAAAGATCAAAAGTTGTTTGTTCCAGAGATCACACATGTTTCTGCAACTTTTTGCCATCGCTTAGTTTGACCAAATAATTTTTACAGTTAGTAGTGCGCCGATAGCAGACGACGAAGAATACTTGCTCTTTCGTTCGCTAAAGGTGAGTGTGTGAATGCATGTTTTTCATTTAAACGATATATGATGATGCTGATTTGTATTTGCATGCTCAAAAACAAGAGTCGAAACGGCGAGGGTCACGTCTTGAAAGACGCCCCAACGTCGACCTTTTTTCCGTTTCGGTCATCAAACGCTGTTCCAGAAATACTTTTAGCGACACACCAACTCGGACATTATGCGACAACTAAAGTCATCTGATTACTTTTTCTAGCTAAGTTGCGAAGTAGGTGGAAAAGTCGGAACTGCAGCCTTATGGATGTTGGGGTATGGTTCCTCAGCTAGTGCTCTCGCTGAAATGCGAAGATTGGCGATTCAACTAGCCCGTTGACCCTGAGGACTTTTTTCAAGCTAGATCCATGGCCGCAGAATTTGCGTCGTCAACGCACTGGAAGAGGTGAAAAAACTTATGAACGAAAATGCGCTTCAGAGAAGTTCGGAAAAAAATGAAGTGAAATTCCCAGAAATTGAATTGTTGTTGCCCCCCCTTCTGCTGAAGGATGAGTTCGAGATGCTTCTTAGTAATTCAGAAACGTTCCTAGCTCCCCAAAAGTTGAGGGTCCGTCCCAGAAGTTCGCGCATTTCCCCAGAAATCCAGGGAGCTTTCCAGAAGTTCAAAAACTTCAGAATTCTTTTTGGATATTTCTCGGGAAGTTCATGAGAACTACTCAAGATAAAGTCAGGAACTTTCCAAAATTTAAGGAACTTTTCCAGTAGCGACTCAAGAATACCCCCTGCTAAGTTCAGAAGGGCTTCTGCAGAACTTCATGAAGCATTTCGAAAGTTTGCAGGATCTCTTCTAGAGGTTTGTGAGAACTTCTCAGAACAAAGAATAGATAATATGAAAAAATAAATATTGACCGTTTTTATGCCTCTATCAGACTGGGATTGTTCGTTTGGAAATTGCTATTGCAAATTTGGCATTCGAAACTAGAATCATTGATCAAATTTTCCAACACCCTCCACTAGCTGGCTTTGCTCCCTTACTGGGGATTACCTAGAGTAGAAAAACTCGATAACAAATGGTCAAACTTTGCAATCAGCGTGAAAACCAACATAACTCAACATTGTCTCGTTTACAAAAATGTCAAATTGCCACTCCCGCTAGTAACCAAAAGCATTATATCAGAACACTAATTCGACCAAATATCTTGCAAAATTAATGCCGTTATCACACTTTTTTCAACGGCTTCCATGTTATGTACAGGGTGCGGCAGAAAAATAATGCGAAAATGTTCAAAATTAAGTATTGGGTTAATTCGTGTAGTTAGTGACTTCGATTTCTGCCGGAAAGTGTATTTGTTTATGTTCGCGATAGAAATGATTACCGGTCTGTTGCTCGGGCCCAGAAGAAACCGAAAGAGATTCGCAACGCACGTGATCACATCAGCCCGATGCAAAAATTGCTCGCAACCCGGTGCGTTCCATAAGAAAACTTGCAAAGGAAGCTGATCTTCTGGAGAAATCATGCTGGAGAATCATCAGGTGGTTTCGCTTTTGATTACGCTGGATCATTCCTACACTCGTTCCTGCTTTTTTGGCCAAATCACGTATTGACATTCATTTGTTCTTCATGACTAGAGATACCACTTTCTGCTCCAGTTTTGGGTTGGAAGAACCGGGTTTTCTGCCTCTTCCTGGTAGCTCATCCAAAGAATAGTGTTCCCCAAACTTATTAATGATGGTTTTAACACTCACATGATGAATTCCAAACCGCTTCGCCAATTTTCGCATAGTAATACCCTTTTCACTTAGCCATGTGTCCAGAACCTTAATTTTCACTTCCTTTTCAATAGCGACATTTTGAAAACGCAGAATTTGAACCGCACAAACAAGTAAACAAAAGAAAGCTGACAGTCAAACGCACAGCATGCAGTGTTCAGAGCATAAAAAACCATCACAAATACATGCGTACAACGCAAATGTATGTGGATAGCTTTTATTCGATACACTCCTTATAGGGGTTATTTACTAACTGTTTTTGCAAAAAAAATGCATTTTTTCATTCTTGCTGTATATCCCCGCTTAAACGCAATTTTCAGCGGCAACCGTGTAAAAGCGCTGTACACTGTTTTTGGCATGGCCTTTGACCGTATTGACATTCCTCTGTTACTCTACAAGTTAGGTAAAATAGGATTTGAGGATATATTTCTTTAATGGATACAATCGTATTTAATAAATCGGCAACAAGTAGTCAATTAATGGGAAAAAGTCACACCCATGTCTTATCTGGAGTTCTTCAAGGATCGCATCTAGGGCCTCTACTTTTTATTTTGTTTGTCAATTATATTTCCTGCATTCAAGCAGGTCAGAGTTTTTAGTTCCTTGATTATCGAGATTTTCATCTCCCGTCGAAGTCACCTAAATACCTTTATGGGTATTTTTGTACCTGTCCGGGGGTGAGATTCGAACTCATGACTTTGGCGTAAGAAGTGTGGATGTTAACCACTACGCCGGGGTCACCCCCAGCAGGTCAGAAATCTCATCTTTGCAGACGACTTGAAACTATTTATGGAAATTAAGAATGACCAAAATCATATAACTTATATAAACCAGATATTGGTTTGACATATGGTGCAAAAAAAGCATACTGTAAATAAACGTTATAAAATTTAACTCAATTACTCTCAGTAGAAAACGAAAAACTCCACAAATAACTGTTTCTTTAGGAACTAAAATCGTAAAAATATGCAAGAGAGTCATAGATTTAGATGTTATTGTATATATTATGCTTAATTTTATCGACCATTACAACACAATTACCCATAAAGCAACCAATATGCAAGGATTTTTTAAACGCTTTGGTCAAAACCAGTGCTGAGCTCCATCACGGTAGTGACAGCGTTAGAATTGACAAATGAGATTCTTGCAATTGACAATCAAAGCAACAGAAGAGCATCTCACTCTCTCAAACTTCTCATCATCATGAATTAACAACCGAGAGATATTTCTCTCTCGGGTTTCTCACTCATTTTCTATATCTTGTACAAGTGTTATGTGATACGATCGTATTACCAAGAATAAATATACCGTCATGGAAATTGACCGTCATTTTACTTCTCTAGTAAACAGACGATCATGATGGTCATCGCTAGTAGCGGTGTTTCTACCGTCAACATCAGGAGACATTACCTTGTCAGTGGCGATATGGCCGCAGATTGAGCTTTACGATAGAAGGTTCAGTTGTTGTTTTTTTTTCCCTTTAAGCCTTATGTGTTTAACAGGGTACCCGGGTACCTTTTAAGGTTCTATACTACGGAATTTCATTTCTTAACAGGAAGCTGAAATTCACTGACATTGTTGTAAAAAACGGAAGGCGAATTTTTGAATAAAAACATTTCGTAAAGTGCCAAGAGGGGCCGAAGGCTGTTCGACAAGATGCCCAGGTATCCACCAAATTCAAATGATTGGAACACTGGCAATTATTGACTGATTTTAATTATTTTGGCACCGTGACCATTTGGAATCATTTGGTTTCCGGTGTTCCGGGTTTCCGGGGCTGTGGTGTGGCACGGAGACACTATTTGGGAATATCAATTGAATTTCCGGGAATAAATGTCAATATCTTTGGAAAAATTTTTAAAAACTATGTCTATTCCATTGTGGGCCATAAGCCGATTTATTCCCGGAGCGGCCATTCTGTAACAGGTTTCCGTGGTGCCTCGAGTGGCCATGGATATTTTTTGAAGAAAACCCCACGAATACGGGCAGCAAAGTTGAATTGATTTTTCTCCAGTAAGAAATTTTTCAACATTTAGTGGCCATCTGATGATTTGTATTCGGACCTGTCAGGTTCCGAGGGGCCTTGAGTGGCCATTAATATTTTTAAAAGGAAACTCTGGCAATATGGGCTTCAAAATTCAGGAAATTTATCCAGAAGGCTATTTCACAACGTGGTAATCTAATGATTTCTTCTTGGGCCGGTCATTCCGGAACAAATTCCCGTTTGGCCTCGAGTGGTCGTGGACATATTTAGTATATGGGTATTAAAATTCATAAAGTTTCGCCAGAAGGATATTTATCAACGATTAGTAGCCATGGTTTGTCATCGGATCTGCCATTCCGGAACAGCTTCCCGTGGAGCCTCGAGTAGCCATGAATATTTTCAGAAGGAAAACCTGGCAATATTGGTTCCAAAATTCATTGAATTTCTTCAGTAGGATATTTCTCAATGATTTATTGCTAGTTTTTTTAATGGCGTCGTGAGACCCGACGGGAACCTGTTCCGAGATGACCGTTCCGAGTACAAATTATCAGGTGGCAAAAAAACGTTGAGAAAAAGCCTTCTGGGGAACATTTATAATTTTGTAACCTATATTTCCAGGATTTCCTTCTAAATATGGTAATGGCAACTTGACCACCCACGGGAAGCTGTTCCAGAATAACCGGTTCGTAGACTGATCATCAGATAGCCACAAAACGTGGAGAAATAGCCTACTGGGGAAATTTGATGAAGTTCCGAAACCCCACGGAAGCCTGTTATGGGGACAAATCATCAAATGGCCACAACACGTTCAGAGATAGCCTTCTGAAGAAACTTCATGAATTTTGATACCAATATTGGCAGGGTTTTCTTCAAAGTTTGTTTCTGACAGCTTGAGGACCCACGGGAACCTGTTTCGGAATAACCGGTTCGGGGACAGATCATCAGATGGCAACAAAACGATAAGAAATATCCGCGTGGACAAATTTCTCGAATTCTTGACATTCTAAACATGTTTATGGCCATTCGAGACCCCAGAGGAACCTATTACAGAATAGTCGTTCCACGAACAAGTTGGCATATAATCCACAATGAAATTGAAATAGCTCTTGGGAATTTCCTTATAGTGTATCCGTACTGGACCACAACCCCGGCAACCCGGATTTCCGGGAATCAGATAAATCGAAACGGATATTGCCGATAATATCCATGAAGAGGGTGAGTTTTTGAATCTAACGGTGCCAAAAGAATTAAAATTGGACAATAATTGCCAGAGATTAACACCTATTATGTTGAAAATAATTTGTCTTGCATATCGTTCTCAGAGATAATTACTGAGAGATTGATTTTTCTACTCTCTGCATATCACTTACTCCAGCAGTCATGAAGGCTTTTGCTACAAACGGTCAAATGAGATCAACCTGTTTGTGAGTGACACAGTATTTGACCATCATTCGTGAGTTCTAATGATCATGAGAAGATGATGGTCATAGTCTTATAACCGTCATGAAAATGCACAGCACTGGTCAAAACTTTCATGACCCACGTGTATGTATGTATGATAGGTAGCCACCATCTCTTCTAAGGTCTTGTGATGTATGCAGCACCACTTAATAGCAAGATCAAATTAAGATAACAGGTTGTATTCACAGTAACGCAATATGAAGGGCCAAAAACGGTGGCCAGACCTGTAAACAGAGACACTTACGCGAACCCACGGGAACATAAGATTCTCCTTCCAACGACACGATCCAACAAATTAAATAACCAAATTCGCAATACGTCACTCTCGCTGAAACTGTTGGATAAGAATTCACAGCATCACAAACGAATCGATAGGATAAAGAAAATGATATTGTTTGTTCCCTCCTAGATGCCGGTCGTCCATTGTCCAATCCCAGCTTGAGTGATACCCTGATGGTCTCTTCCTTCCCAATATATATTCAATGACGTATACTGCCGTTATAAGCATAACTGTCCCATGTATATAGGGAAACCCATAGAACATGAGACAATTATGCGTAGAACGGCAGTATAGTAATATACGAAACACAGTGAATGAATATTAACATGAAAAAAAAAGTGTATGAATATTTCAATTATAAATAATATAGTGAATAAATATAAAAATGATAATAACAATTCCATTTGTGAACCTGAAAGTATTGTCTAAAATTGTTCAATCTGGAAAAATTTCATGAGTTTTCATGGGCATCAACATATTGATTGGGATTGGGAGACTAGGAGAATTTAAAATTAACACTTCATTTAATCACTTTTAAAAACATAAAAAATAAAACCTTGAAACACTTTTTTTAAATTTTCGCTAGTAAGTTTTTTTTTTAAAAGAGTTTAAAAAAAAGTGAAAGTGATCAACATATTGCTAAGGTTTCCTTCTAAATATGTTCATAGCCGCTCGGGTATCTGTTACAGAAAGGCCGTTCCTGGGACAAGTTGGCATATGACCTACAATGAAATAGAAATAGTTTCTAGGAATTATTCCAAAGATTTGGACACCCATTCCCGGAAATTCAATTGATATTCCCAAGTAGTGTCTCCGTACCGGATCACAGCCCGGGGAACCCGGATTTCCGGGAATCAAATGAACTCAACCGGACATTTGAATTATTTAACATAAAGTGAATACATTTTTGAACCTAACGGTGGGTAACCGGGTACTCTTATGTTATTCTTAATATCAATCGTTACAACTGGGCAATATCGATCGCCTCTCCACTTCTGTTTGGACGCCTTAAATTTAATTAGGCTGTTGAAGATGATCCTCTCCAGGGTTTTCCCTGGCCTCGCTGTTTGCTGGCATTTTGCTGGCTTCGGAAGCACACTAGTTTCTGTATTTTCCACCTGTCTGCGAAATGGCCTTCCTCTAGACATTTCTGCAGTACGTCCCTGAACATGTCCGGAAATTCCTGAATCGCCACTTTCAGAGCCACGTTAGGGATTTCATCCGGTCCAAATGCCTTTTTTTCAGATTAGCTCCTCGTTCGAAATTTGCATGTCCTTATTTTGAACTGAATACAATTAATGACGTCCGTGTTCTAGCCTAGAAAAACGGACAACGAAGGAGTGCATTAACGCTCCGTCACTCCCAATGACTCATTCATCTCTCATATGGATGGCAAACGCGTCTTGGATTTCTTTGAACGGAAGATCCTTCGTATGATCGATGGTGCAGTGAAGATGGAAGACGAAACTTGGAGGAGGCAAATGAACCATGAATTGCATCAGATGGCATGTCGTTAGAATGTCAGCTGAAATTCCAGTTAAAATGATTCTCGTAACGATCTGAAGGAACAAGAAGAAGGGGCACTCAACGACCATGGTAGTTCAATCAAGTAGGCGGTGACCTGCGGACCCTTCGCAGACTGCACAAGGGCGATGTGCACCCATGTACCGAATATGATGGAAACAATTTCGTCGTACAGCAGAGGCCATATCGTCCTTAACCTGATTTGTACATAAGGTAAGGTAAGGTAAGGATCGATCGCACCCTTTTTCCAGGTACTTAACTCACCATTTGAAGACCTGCAGCATTTCCAACAGTTCTGATGCATGAATTTCAAAACGTTAACAATCATTTGTGAATCGATGGAAACAGTTGAAAGTCAATAACATTATGTTGAGTAACCACTGTGAGCACGTACTGTCAACTAGACCTAAATTTACAGGCCGAAATTCGATGAATCCATTAAGTCACATGCCAACCCTGGCTATGAAGTGACAAAAGCTTCCAATGAACGCTGCTACCGTCAGCTCACTGACGAGCTTTTGTCACGATGGTTTTTGTGACCATGCACGTGGCTTTTCATCAAAGCAGAACCAGAACTTGCTCATTACAGATCAAATCGAAGTCGACTCCGATGTTCTCAAAGGCAAACGAGAGTGTGTTTCATCAAAATACGTCCTTTGAATTATGTTCCATAAATGTTTTGTGTGGCTTTTTTTTCGAGAAAAAACGGTTCGCCGAATAAGTACTGAAAGCAGTGTAATGGCTATGGTAAATTAAATAAATTTGGGTGAGTGATCCGAACAACCGACTTGAATATAATCAACACGGTTTCATTACACAAGGAAACTAGGAGTTCAAAAAACAAATGTTACATTTAACCAAATAATATCCCATATTTCCGTTGATTTTTCTTTGTTGATTCAAATGAATTTAACTAAAGTCAATTCACCTACTTACCAGGCGATAACGTTTGTCCATCAAAATTAATATAGCAAAACATTAGCCTAAACTTGGTTTCGAACCGAAAAAAAGCATCTTCAATGGGTTGGAGACTCTTGAACATGCACATAATGTGTTTAGGTTTTTTTTTTCGTTTTCGTACCAAGCTTTTCTTTCATCGCCGCAACATGCCAGTGCACTGGCAGAGAGGTAGGTGGAAAAAAATGTTCCAAAAGGGAAAAGCCTTTTTCCCTGCTGCAGCGTCTTCGCGTGTCGATATCGCTGCTAATTAATCCAATTTGAAAGCATTTTCTTCGCTTGCGGTTGCCGAGGACTGCATGCTGGGTGGGTGGTTGGTGGGTGGATGGGTGGATCGAAGGCATATCCGATATCGTTTGTAAGTAGCTGAGATGTTCCGTCTCGTTCGTGCCCATGAGCCTGCTAGTCGGTAGTGGGTGGCTTATCAGTTTTCGCGAATTTGCGATTGCATCGATCCTTCGCCCGAGTGGAGGGGGCTCTGGTGTGCACCAAGTGTGAAATGGATAAAACTCGTTGTAATTTCTAAAAATCTATCATTTTATTGCTTCTTAGTGTTTAGTGATAACATACGATAAGAAAACGGAGGAGAGCTACAAATGAGCAGCAGATAAAAAGTGTGCGTCCACCGATCCCGTTTTGAACAGTTCTCATCGACTGTTCGAGGACTTCAGTTCGGCCTCTGAGAAGCCTTTGCTGTGCGTTGAAATTGTGCGAGTGCCAGTGGGTGCAAGTGCTCCCGGGGGTGTCTGAAGAGTGTGGGACAGTGTGATCTGAGTAGAACGAAAGTAGCCAAAGCAAAGATAAGCCAAAATGTTTCTGAAAAAAGTGGTCTCGATCCTGGTCATCTGCATAGTGGCCCAGAGTGCACTGGCCGAAGAAAGCAAGCCGACGGAGAATGTCCTGAATGAGCTCAGCTGGTCCTGTGCCAACAATGCAACCTGCGTGACCCGAGTGGCCCGCGATGTGATGCAGAAGCTGAAGAACGGAAAACCACTGGACTTTGGAGCGTTCGCCGTCGAGCCGGTCGAGCACATCCCGCTGACCATCGAGGGCCGTTCGTCCCGGGCTCTGGACTTTTTCAGCAGCAATGCCCTCAAGTTCCCGATCGGACCAATGGTCGTCAACATCGAACGCTCCGCCGACTATCCCAACTTTATCGAGGTCTCTCTGCTCAGAAAGGCCGATGGTGAGTTTTTGGTTTTATTTTCAACTATGGCAGTGCGAGATTATGATTGATTCGATTCTTCTTCTTTTTTTTTTTTTTCTGTTCCGCCCACAGGAGCCCGAGGTAGAAACCGCAAGCATATGCGCTTCTTCGTGCCAGCATTCTTGGTCTTCAGCCAAATCGGTTGGTATGCGCTCGCCATCGCCGGGGTCAAGCTGCTCGCGATTAAGGCCTTTTTAGTCGCCAAAATTGCCCTAATTGTCGTAGCAGTGATGACCTTCAAGAAACTCATGGAACCAGTCGCGTAAGTGTTTGGAATGAATGTTGATGTTTAGATTTAGGTGTTGCTTTACTTTACTTGCGATATTGAATTAATTGTTCGCAAAATTTTCAACTGAGACCTCCTCTGCTCAAAATTGTTCCATTTAGACGGATATGAGTCTTTGGATCTCAGACAAATAAACTTTTCGGGATAATCAATTATGTCTTGAATAATAGTTGATGCAAACAGTAAGGTAGCTGAATTTGAATGATTTCGTTCCAAGGTACACTTCGACTGATATTAGTACTTTGGATAACTATTTGAATCAGAAACGTTCATTGGGACATTTAATGAGCGTATATGTTGAACTAACATCAAAACCGAAAGTAGATAAATATTTTAATTTAGTAACTAGAAAATCAGAAAAAAGGTTGATTATTTCCATTTAATTCCAACTATTTTTATTGCTTATCTTGACAGATAAACTGCTGCTCGGTATCTCAACTTATCTTTCTAATCTCTTAGCTGACCAAAATCCAAGAAAAATACAAAAAATACCTATGAAAAATGGCTGCAATACCTCAAATTGGCAAACACCTTTCCAATGGAGGCTCAAATTTGATCGAATAAAACTACCGTGAAATACCTACACAGAAAAAAAAGCATTCCCGAAAATGAAAACGGACCGTGAACTAGTTCACGTTTTCAGGATTTTTCTCTTTAAACGTTATTTAGTTCATCATTACGTGTTTCAGTTCATGGTGTATTTTTGCTTGTTCTCGAAATCATGACTGCAGTTCACGGATCTGGGCACGGATTTTTGTCCGTGTAGAATTGCGTTTACATGAACTATTTGAAAATGAAACTTGCTACCATGATAGGCGAAAATCATCGTCACGTTGTTTGATGATAATTGATCAAAAATTACGATAAACATTGAGTTTTGTGAACCAAAAAGAGCAGCTACTTTAGTACTGAACTTGTTGAATTGATGGTTGAGTAATTCATCAAGCTTTCTACAGATGAAGATTATTAAAAAGAGAGAATTTGAAGCAGGCTATTTCATGAATGCTTTTTCAGTGTACTTTTTCATTACCAAGCAACACCTTAGCCAACTTGCTATTAATTAGATTCTTTGCAGCAACTTAGATGATTCTAGTGACCCTATATATGTAGATCTGAGCAGTTGAAAGTAATTAGCTATTTTTACTTTGAGATTTGCAACAAGTTGATGTCTAGAAGCTAAAGGTGTTGATTTCATATAGGCTAACCTCTTCAATTTTCATTGGATTACATGCTGAGATTAGAAAGCGATCGCTACATTTTTATAATCTGTAGGAAGCTGCATCATAGCAAAGTCAAGTTAATTGTAATCAACAAATGCAATATAGCTTAATGTTTAATACTATCATTTGAGATAACTATGTCCAAAAACGATTGAAGGTCACAGAAATATCTGATTCGATGAAGCAGTTGAATACAGATCATACGCTTAACATGAATTTCTTATTATATAAATGTTCGAAATTTATTTCTGTTTGAATTTCAACGACTTGAAAATACAAGCAGATTATTTTATAAGGCTTCTTCTGCGTTTCAAAATGCGAATTGTCAGAATTGACATTTTTCACCTTACATCAGATTTTATTCCGCTGTTGTATCCAACCTATTTGTTACTGAACCCCGATTTTCTTTGATTTTTTTTTAATTCAAACTATTTTCTGAGTTATCCTGAGGTTCAGCTTGATGATTTCTAATTTTTTATCAATTGGGTGCATCTTTAGGGAGTTTGTCCTTCGGTACAATTTGAACGTTGCTGGCAATACAGAATTCCTTAGTAAAGTTTAATTCCCTTCACTGGTTTACTGTTTCCCTTCCTTTGACGCCAATTTTGAACTCGAATTACAGAAGAAAAGAAAAGGAACAGTTTGATTAAACTTCCAAAAAACCATTTGAATGTACTCTCAGAATGACATTAAAAGTCAGTCGGAAGACACGACAAAAACAATTCAATCAAGCACACTTTTTGACGACTTGTGAATGTTTCTGTTCGCAACGCATAGTTTTACACGTTGTCATTGTTTACGTTCCTTCACTTTTATCAAATTTGAATAACGTCTCATGCTCATGCTAAATTCAATTCATAACTTCTCAGTGTTAACGCACACCTACACAAAATTTGGGACCTTCAAATTGGCCAAATGCTCGATTTCAAATACTTCTAATATGTGTCGACTAACACGTACACAGACAAAATTAATGAATTTTAACAAGCGCGTAAAATTTCCCCTCGTTTTATTCCAAGCGAAAGGAACCGAATCAACTTTTGTTTACAATTTTTCATGCACTATACAACAATGTTCGTAATCTTTCATACAACAGACTAGATTCAGGCGTAATTTAAGTTAAGTTTACACGGAGAAATCATTTTTTTTTCTATCTGTGCGAATTGAATTGCGTTTAAAAGAGAATTATTGGTTGTCAATTCAGAGATTCCAAAAATCCCAAATGTATTATTCTCAAAAGAAGCTTTGAAACTTTGAACAATTTAGAGACAAGATGATTCGGTCGAAATAATGATTCAGTGTCAGAATAATACCCTATATAAAATTGTTCTTGCTGCATAAATTTATCATACACAGAAAAAATAATGAACTTTAACAAGCACGTCAAATTTCTCTTCGTTTAATTCCAAGCGAAAGGAAGCTTAAACAACGAAATTGTTTGCTACCTTTCATGCGCTATACAAAATTGTTTGCAAACTCTCATACAACTGGCAACATTAAGGAGTTCTGACAGAAATTTACTTAAAATATCCCATTATTTTCTGCCCATATCACATAAACAAAACAAAATTTGCAATAGTTTTGTTACAATGTAGCAAAAGCTTATCAGCTAGTGTTAGAATGAAATTATTTCTTCACGTAAATTGTGCCTCGTGGGGCATTATTTCACAATTTGTTATGAGTGTGTTATACAATTATCCAGATAAAAACATCCTTAACAAATTTATATTATTATATGTTAGCCATAACAAGGTTTATTATAATTTTGTTAGTTTTATGTTATTCCCTTCTGGTTTACATAGACGTGCCGGATTTAGAGGTGCGGTTGAAGGAAAATAGGTAACTCTTTCATTCTAGTGATTCTTTCATTATTGACTTTACTAAAACCTGTTGTATTATATAAATATTAGCGTAGACATACCCAACCAAAAGAAAACAACAAAATTATTTCAAGTTTTGTTATTCAATTACGCTGTTTTTAGAACAAAGGTTGTCAGAAATTTTCATCGCAGATATAGTTAAATCAACAGAAATTGTAAAAAATAGTCTTGAAGAGGTAACAAAACTATAGCAAACTATGATATAGATAAAACATAAACAAAACAAATTCTGTAGCAGTTTTGTTACGATTTAGCAAAAGCTTATCAGCTAGTGTTGAAATTAATTTCTTTCCTTACGCAGATTGTGCCACGTGGGGCCTTATTTCTTAATTTGATATGAGTGTGTTACACAGTTATCCGGATAAAAAAATCTCTAACAAACTGATATCATTATAAGTAGGTCATAACAAGGTTTGTTATAATTTTGTTATGCTTTTGTTATACCCTTCTAGTCAGGTAGGTTTATTTAGACGTGCTGGATTCAGAGGTACGGTGGAAGGATAAGTCAACTCTTTCATTGTTATTATTCTCTTTTATTGACAGCTGCTTCTACTATTAATTGAAACACTCCTGAAAAAAGTTTCCTATCACGATATTTCTATATCTGAAACGCTGAGTTCACATTCAAATTGCTCATGGATGTCTCGAAAAGTCTCTGAGAGAAGCACGCATTTCATATTGACGAAGTTAAGAAAAAATAGTAACATTCGATTGTACATGAACATTTGCGCCCTAAGTCAGTGTAAGCATGTTAGGTTGTAATTGTGATTTGAATTGACCCAATTTTATAAAAACCTTTGTTTTTTTTTATTAAAAACTTTCAGCCTATGGCAGGACAAAATTTGTTATCTGTAACAATGATTTTTGTTGTCATCCACTGGTCGGGTTACCAGAAAACACGCCACATACGAAACAGCATCATTTTACTAATATTAGAGTTAACAATGCACACTAATCTTTCCCCCGTACGCAAGTGATTGAGCGGAACACACTTTTTGAAAATTATGTAGTTTTTGCGTCAAAACGCGCTTTTTTAAACGTCAAAGATAAATCTGTAAATTTAAAGATATTTTAGTGTGTAATATTGACTATATATAAATTCTAAAGATTCAAGGGACCGGTGAAGGCACGGTTTCACCCTGATCGATTTCTAATCCGGTGGGGGAAAATTTTCGGGTTGATAATTTTCTCAACGTCGCTTATCGTTGCACAGAAAAAAAATATTTAATTTTAACCAGCGCGTAAAATTTCCCCTCGTTTGATTCCAAGCCGTATGAAGCGTAAACAACGAAATTGTTTGCAATCTTCCATGCCCCACACAACAATGTTTGCAATCATTCATACAACAGGCTAGATTCAGGCGTTATTTGGCTCAAATTTCCATGAAATATCCCATTATTTTCTGCCAAATCTAGCATTCTTTCTATGTGCATTATATAACGCAGAAAATTCAATTTTCCTTTTTTATCTGTGTGTGCTTGCCACACAATACACAAATTCGTGCTTTGGTGTTGGAATCGAAAGCTATCAATTAATAACTGCGGAAATGCCATTAGAATACAGTCAACTTTAGTTCGTTGCACTACACTCATAGACCACTCAATAAAATACTTCACTAATCGGCCGAGCTCGATGCTGAAAGTGGACGGAGGATACACCCATTGAATCGTGAATTTATGTACTCATCTTGTAATGTTCACATTGTTTATCCAACAGCCCCTTTAACATAGAAAAAATGACCTGTACCTCCGTTCTAGAGAAGCTACAGGCCAATTAATTGGAAAGTATGGGAAACGTAGCCCAACTAAACACATTCCAACCAGCAAAACTCGACTGTTCTGCATTGCGAGCAAGCCACAAGATTGAAATTCTTGAAGAGAAAGAAGAAACCAAAGTCTAAAGTCTGGATGCAAAGTCGTCCACCCCAACTCCAATAGCAAACCAGTGTTGCGAATTTTCATTTAACCCAATTAAAGATAACCCTCAACAACCTTTTTCCAATCCTTCGATATAAAAAATCTCATTCGAATCTTTTGAAAAGACGCATCCTCCGATGACCTTTTTTTTTGAATGATTTGCCAACATTAGTTGAAACTTCAGTGCAACATTAGCATAAATGTAAATCTGATTTAAATAATGGCCAGGACTGCTGAAACGTCGATGTTAGACCCCATCATTCAGGTCCAGCCAGGTTAGAATTCTTGGATTGTCATTGTCCTAATAAAATAGTAAGAAAAAGAAGAGATGATTACCATTGCCAATACAGACTGTACAACTAGGAAGCAGTGCTTTGGTGAAATAAAGACTTCAATGTAGCTGACTCAGCTCATTGCTTAAGGAGGTAGCTAGAATACTCAAATGGCCACGATTATGGTTGTTTTAATTGTTTTGGCTCGTCGAGATTTTGTGGCTTATTTCACAAAAATTACAGAGATCTCATGTACAGAAGAAAATACATCAATTTTTACTGTGGTTTAAATGTCAGAGCACGTAAAATTGGATTTCATTCCACTCGGAGTAGCAACTTCCAATGTATCGAAGGTCCCAGAACCTTACATGGTTGATAATGTGAAATAAGCCACAATCTCGACGAGCCAAAGGCATAATTAAAACAGCCATAATCGTGGCCATTTGAGTATTCTAGCTACCTCCTTAAGCAATGAGCTGAGTCAGCTACATTGAAGTCTTTATTTCACCAAAGCACTGCTTCCTAGTGGTACAGTCTGTATTGGCAATGGTAATCATCTCTTCTTTTTCTTACTATTTTATTAGGACAATGACAATCCAAAATTTAACCGGCTGGACCGAATAATGGGGTCAACATCGACGTTCAGCAGTCCTGCCATTATTTAAATCAGATTTACATTTATGCTAATGTTGCACTGAAGTTTCAACTAATGTTGGCAAATCATTCAAAAAAAAAGGTCATCGGAGGATGCGTCTTTTCAAAAGATTCGAATGAGATTTTTATAATGATTGGAAAAAGGTTATTTGAGGTTATCTTTAATTGGGTTAAATGAAAATTCGCAACTGGTTTGCTATTGGAGTTGGGGTGGACGACTTTGCATCCAGACTTTAGACTTTGGTTTCTTCTTTCTCTTCAAAATTTCAATCTTGTGGCTTGCTCATAATGCAGAACAGTCGAATTTTGCTGGTTGGAATGTGTTTGGATTGGGCTACGTTTCCCATACTTTCAATTAATGACTGTAGCTTCTCACTAGAACAGGTACAGGTCATTTTCTATGTTAAAAGGGGCTGTTGGATAAACAATGTGAACATTACAAGATAGTACATAAGTCACGATTATCCTCCGTCCACTTTCAGCATCGAGCTCGGCCAGAATTGGTAAAAAAGAGTATTTTATTGAGTGGTCTATGAGTGTAGTGCAACGAACTAAAGTTGACTGTATTTTAATGGCATTTCCGCAGTTAAAAATTGATAGCTTTCGATTCCAACACCAAAGCACGGGTGTTGTGTGGCAAAGCACACACAGATAAAAAAGGAAAATTAATTTTCTGCGTTATATAATGCACATA